>JAQZBX010012529.1:0-41080 GCA_029593785.1 Cabassous unicinctus
AAATACAAATGGCTAAAAAGCACATGAAAAATGCTCAACATCACTAGCTATTAGGGAAAGGCAAATCAAAACCACAATGAGATACCATCTTACACACATCAAAATGGCAGCCATTAAAAAAACAGAAGAATATAAGTGTTGGAGAGGATGTGGAGGAATAGGAACCATCATCCACTGCTTGTGGGATTGTGGAATGGTCCAGCCACTGTGGAGGACAGTTTGGCAATTCCTCAGAAAACTAAAAATAGATCTTCCATATGATCCAGTAATTCCACTACTGGGTATATACCCAGAATAATTGATAGCAAAGACACGAACAGATACATGCACACCAATGTTCAGAGTGTCATTGCTCACAATTACCAAAAGTTGGAATCAGCTCTGGTGCCCATCAACCCATGAATCCATAAGCAAAATGTGGTACATACATTCAATGGAATATTACTCAGCTGTTAAAAAGAATAAAGTGCTAACACATGGAATAACATGGATGAATCTTGAAGACGTTATGTTGAGTGAAGTAACCCAGGCATTGAAGGATGAACATAAATCATTTTTATAATCTTTGCACAGATAATTCCGTTATAATTTAAAAGAAATTATGAAAATAGTACACAATGAAGTCATACAAAGTGGTTCATTTGAAGATATTGGTTTGTATCTGCAACATTACTGTGGGGTCACATCCCCTCACCCTTTGCATATACAGTCACACATGAAGGGAAAGCACTCACTCTCCTCAGCCCCCTCCCCTGCTGCCTGGATGGGTGGGGGCCTCCCTCAGGAAGAGGGAGCACAGAGCACGAGAAGCATGAACACGACAATGTGAAGGCCACACTGTTCTCTACAGGTGTCTGTTAGAGGGCTGAGAGCACCACAGGAGAATTTGGACTTCCTGCTGCTTATGCCCCAGTGAAGACCCGCTAGAGGAACTCACATTACTAACTGAGGCTGTGAGTGCTGAGCAGGGCTTTCTCCAGTCCTCCTTTCTGGATCCAAAACCTATGAAGATGGTTTTCATTGGGGCTCTGAGAGATTGGTTCCCAAAGAGGACATTCCCTCTCTGGAAACACGTGTTCAACTTCAGTGAACACGTGTTATATCTCAGCTTCCTCAGCTGTTCATCAGCTTCTTCCCATGCATCCATTTCTTTCTCTTCTGGGACTGAAGATGTCTTCATAAATTTCAACACTCTTAAAATATGTTGAAAATTTAATCCTTAATAATTCTGAGAAATATCTGGCATCTGCACCCTCTGAGGGTTTTTGCAAACATTGCACTATCTCACAACCACACTTATATTTTGTCAGGCTTCGGTTCCAGGATTTCTGGGATTGCCATACTATTTCTTAGGGACACTGGCCTAATGTTGCTCATTCTGGTGATGCTGTTGCCATAGCCAATGCTGTAATGTGAATTTTGGCATTTCCTTCGTTACACTAAGAGGTTTCATGATGGCATTGCTTATTTTTTAGCTGCCCCAAGATTGGAGAAGGTGAATGTAGAACTGGAAGCAGGATACCTGAGTCTGCCTGACACCCAGGGGGGTACAGTAAGAGCAGCCTCCTCAGAGGGTCAACACTGGAAGCCAAAAGAAGGAGGGAAGGGCAAAAGGAGCAGGAGCAAGAAGACTGTTCTCTGTGCCCTGACTCCTCTACTGCACCAGAACCCAGGTCCCAAGCATTTACCTGCCCCTGCCAACCTAGCTGGCCCATTCGTGAGGCAGGTACATCATGATAAGGTATCTGTGACTTGATACTAGTCCCCAAACCATGTGACTCCCCTGCCTGACTCCTTGTCTTGCAGGGCTTTCAGGCTAAGGGAACTTTCCCCTCAATCTTACCCATACTCATTCCCACCTAATCTGGAGACACCCAGAGTTTACAAGTGAATTCCCTGGGCAGCACAATAACACTGCCATTTGGGAGCACGGCAGCTCTCCCACCCTGTGTCCCCAGCTGTTTGAGACTGCCAAGCGCTGCCAATGCAAAATACAGAAATACATTGGCTTTTATTGGAATTTCTTAGGGTTAAAGCTTAGAGTCCTGAGGCTGTGAAAATGTCCACATCAAGGCATCCTCAAAAATGCTGTCTTAACAAGGGTCAGCTGCTACTGGACTCCTGTCAAGGCAAAAGGTTTGGCCTGCCTGTCTCTCTCTGCCTTCTCCTCCAAACACATTTTCTCCCTGAGCTCATCAGTGGGCTATCAGACACAATTGCTCACATCTCTCTCTTCTCCTCGGGCCTGGATGTCTCCAGCTTCAAGCTGCTCCATGACTCCAGCATGTGCCCCCTCCCTTAGCCTCTCAGTGTTTCTCTGTCTCTCCAGAGAAATAGGAGATCCTGGAGCACCCTCCCACATGGCAGGGTGAACATGGCAGCACTCTTTCTCTGTGCGTTCTAGGTATGTAGGACTTCAGCCCAATGATTGGGGTCCATCCTGGTGCTTGATGTCTAATCAGAGGCCCTTAACTAAACTAAAGCAATCTAACAAAAAGTGACCTAATCAAAATGAACCTTATCTGAATCTAGCCAAAATTTCGTACATATAAAAGGCTTAAACAAACAGCAATGGGTTAGTAAGAACATACTTTCCCGGGGTCCACACAAGGCTCAAACGAGGTTATTAACCAAGGCACAGGGATCAGGAGGGTTCTCCTATGTCTGGGAGAAATGGGAACTCATGAAGCAGTGTCTGTACTTTGGGTGTGGCCATCATTGAACAAAATGGAATCCTGACCACTGTTGCCTTTGTCAATAGAATGGTCCCAAGAAGTACTGAATATTCTGTGCTTTCTCCACCCAATCTTAGCTCCAAAATCAGGTGTGTAACACAGAGAGATGTGCCATTATTCCCATCTCCAGAGCCAGAGCACACAGATTTTTCCTAGGTGGTTGGGGGTTAGGAAGCAGTCTGTAAAATTGAAAGCCCATAATTTCTTCTCCAAAGATCTGATAACATTTACAACAGAATGGAGAAACTCAACCCTAATGGTGCCCTGAAAAGCAGAGGAGAGCTTACAGCACCTGAGATTTGATTCATCTCAGTCCTTCAGGAAGAAGTAAAAGAAATGCTTTTACAGACAAGAAAAACCTAATAAAGTTAGCTAGCAGCAACTCCAATTAAAAGAAATGTAAAACAATACTCTTCATGCAGAAAGAAAATAATCTCAGAAGGTTCAAGATTCATGATGGATTGAAGAACAATTTCTCATAATTAAATTCATATATTTAAATGATTTGATTGTATAAAGTAATAATGATATTTTTGGGCTAGGACATCAATAAAGTGTTAAAATACACCATAAAATAATGTAAAGCATAAGATGGGTAAATGGATATGTCACAGTTTGATATCATTATGAATTCCAAAAATAGATATGGGATTATGCTTTTAAGCTGGTCTGTTTTTCTGGGCATGATTAATTTATGATAAGGGCATTGACTGGGCCACAGTCAGTATGGTGTTGACCCCACCCATTGGTGGGTGGTGTCAAACATAAAAGATATGGCAAAGGAAACAGTTGAAGAAGTTTTTGATGTTGGAGTTTTGATGAACAAGGAGAGAAGGCCCAAGGGAAAAGAGAAAAACCATTCACCTGTCAGTTCACAGCTGACCTTGTGGAGAGAGGAAAACTTAGAGAGCCTCATAGTCTACAGCTGGCATTGTGGAGGAAACAGAGGAGCTGAGCCCAGAGAGAAACACAGTCCTGGGAAGAGAGGAACCCAAGAAGCCTGAACCTTTGCAAATGTTGGCAGCTCTCTTGCTCCAAGATGGGGTAACAGATTTTGGTGAAGGAAGAAATTTATGCTTTAGAGCCTGGTAAATATAAGCTTCTACCCAAAATAAATATCCCTTATAAAGACCAAAAGATTTCTGTTATTTTGCATAAGCACCCCCTTGGCTGACTAATACAGGATATAAAATGTTTTAAATTATATTGTTTGGCAAGTCAATGATAATAAGTGCAGATTTGGAAAGACAAGCAAAAATGTTATAAATTCTCTGGTAAACTTTAAAAATATTAAATAGTGCATCTCATCCAAATACATAGAAGAAAAAAAAAATGAACAAAAATAGTCAGTCCAAGACAAAGTATTCAGGATTTCCTGGATTGCCATTTTCGCACTTCTTCTGTGGCCACCTTACGCATGCATCTTGGCAGCTGCACCTTTTTTATCCTTCAGAATCCTGAGGAGTCCTGGGTTGATTTATGGGGTGTTCTTTTGTTCCCATCATAAATCAAGTACTGTATCACTTCACCATTTCCTAGTTATGAAGTCACCAAAATGGATATGATGCTAATTTGAAGCAAGAAGAGCCATGAATGATAGAACAAATAAAAAGGAGATGTTGTACTTCCCAAATTGGATGCTTAGAAGATTGATATTGGATCTTTTCACTTTTCTAATGAATGAATTCAAGGTGATAAACTTCCCACTAAGCACCACTTTTGGTGCACCCCACAAGTAATGAAGGAGCATAGGACATTAAGAAGCAGAAATAACCATATAACAAAAGGCATGTGAGTGAAGCTATATCCACTTCCACAACAGTACAGACTGAAGATGAAGGCAGAGAATGTAGGAAGTTTGGGAAAATATTTTCTCTGACCACAAGCATAGTTTTCTCAAAATAACACTTCTAGAATGAAACTTCAATGTGAAGGAATTTGCATCATGCTTACCTAAGCATGAGGGAATCTATGTAAGGAAAAAAGAATGAAGATGATGAGTTTTGCCAGGTTGCCCCAAATGGTTGTCCTCCCCTTTAAGTGTAATGAGTGTGAAATTTTCTTGGAAATTCAACCTCATGACATACCTGAGAATTTATCCTTCAGACACACCATTTGGGATTTCATGAATTTGGGAAAGCTAGAGTCACCTCTCAGAAACATGCACGAGTAAAATCCTGTGCATGTATAGAATATTGGAATTCCTTCAGCCAGTCATTAAATCTCATTGAGCAAGAAATATTCATATATTAGTTATATTCCAATGAACATGAGAATGGTTCCATCTGAAAGAAAACCTCATGGAATATGAGAAAATTCAAACTAGAGAGAAACCATATGAGAGTCCTGAATGTAGTCTGCCTTTTACAGTCACTTTTTACTCCTCATTTTAAAAGCCATACAGGGGAACACACAAGGAACAGTAATAAATGTGGGAAAGTTTTCAACCTGACAGAAAACCTGTTTATTCATCAGAAAATTCTTACCCAAGGGAAATCATATATACGTGAGAGTGCTTTATTCAAATGTCAAATCACAGATACAAGAGATTTCCTACTGCAAAGAAACTCTATGCACGTAAGGCATGTGAAAAAGCCTTTAGGTACAAATCATATCACACAGAACATGAAAAAACTCACAGTGGACAGAAAAAAATGAATGTAAAGAATCCAGAGAAGTCTTCAGCCAAAAGCAATAGTTCATTAAATATCAGAGCACTCATTCTGGAGAAAAACCCTATATAGGCAATGAATGCAGAAAAGCCTTCAACCAGAAGGAAAACCTCAGTAACCATCTGAGAATACATGTTGAAGAAAAACCCTATGAATGTGATGGATGTGGGAAAGCGTTCATTTAGAAATCAAGCCTCATTACAGACCAGAGGAAATGAACTGTAGAGAAAACTTATATATGTAATGAATGTAGGATAGCATTCAGTAGCAAACCAAATCTCACTGACCATGAGAAAATCCATAGTGGAGGGAATCCCTATATGTGTAAGGAATGTAGGAAAGCCTTCAGTAGAAATTCAAATCTCACTGACAATGAGAAAATTCATAGTTGAGGGAAACCCTATATATGTAAGGAATGTGGAATAGCCTTCAGCCAGAGGCAGTATCTCATTAAACATTAAAACATTCATACTGGAGAGAAACCCTGTGAATGTAATGAATGTGAATCTCCAAAAAATCTATACCTGCAGTCTGTGCAACTTGTTGCCAATATTTTAAGGAAGCAGCTGTGACTTTGCAATCAAGATGTATTTCTCCTCTTGGAAAAATGCACTTGCAGTTTGTTCGAAGATCTGCTCCTCCCATATCTTCTTCCATAATCAGCTGTGTTCAATTTGTTACCACTAATATATACATCAGAACTCGAGATTTCTCTTACTTCTCTTAGTTTACTTATTTCAAATTATCCTGGTTGTTTACACTGGTTGTTCAATCCATTACATTCTGGGTAAACATTTAAAAAATTACCATTTTAAAAATAATGCTACCCATTATTGTAGCATTTTCTTATCAGGCACCCCAACCATTCATATTTTTTCAGATTCTTCACCTGATTCTGATGTGGATTCAATTATAACAGCCACTGAACTACAGTGGGCTGCTTTCTACTTAGCCCAATTTTCCCTCTTATTTTAAATCAGAAATGTTTTGTCATAATTAGACAATATACTTCTAATCTCATTTATTTTAAGAAGTTAGAAAATTTATTTATGGTTTTAAGTTGTACTCCAATATTTTTCTCATATCTGATAGGCTGAGGGATGAATGAAACTGGAGAATGCATGTATTTACAAACAGAAATATGTACCCAAAAAATCTGCTAATGCAGTTAATTCTGAGGAATGAGAAATGGGGTTGAGACTAGAGTAGGAATTTTTCTGTTTGCATTAACAGACACAAATTATTTTTACACTGTTTGCATGGGTAATTTGGTTAGAATTTAAAAGAAATTATGAAAATAGTACACATTGAAATTATACAAAGTGGTTGATTTGAAGATATTGGTTTAAATCTGCAACATTAGTGAGGGGCCCTTCCCCTCACCCTTTGCAAATGCAGCCACCCATAAAGCAAAATGCTCACTCCCCTCGGCCCACTCCCCAGGCACCTGGACAGGTGGAGGCTTCCCTCAGCAAGAGTGAGCATGGAAAACAAGGAGCATGGACACGACCCTCTGAAGGCCACAATGCTCAATACACGTGTCTAGCTAGAGGGCTGTTAGCACCAAAGCAGAAGTCAGACTTCCTGCTGCTTACTCCCCAGTGAAGACCCACTAGAGTGACTCACATCACTAACTGAGGCTGTGAGTGCTGAGCAGGCCTTTCTCCCTTTCCTCCTTTGTGGGTCCAGAATCTATGATAATGGTTTTCATTGGGGCTCTGAGAGTTTGTTTCCAAGAAAAACATTCCCTCTCTGGCTTGGGGGAACTGCAGTGAACACACGTTACATTCCAACTTCCTCAGGTGTTCCTCAGCTTCTTCCCATCCAACCCCTCTGTTCTCTTCTGGGATTGAAGAGGTCTGCATCATTTTCAACACTGTTAAAAATGTGTTGAAAATAAAATATTTAATTAATCTGAGTAATATCTGGCCTCTGCACCCTCTGAGGTTTTCTGCAAACATTGCACTATCTCACAACCTCACTTCCATTTCTGTCAGCCCGAGGTGCCAGGAATTTCTGGGATTCCTGTACTATTTCTTAGGGTCACTGGCCTAATGGTGTTCATTCTGGTGATGTTATTGCATTAGCCAAAGCTGTAATGTGAATTTTGACATTTCCTCCCTGACACCAGCAGGGTTTATCTTGGCATTGCTCTTTCTTTTGCTGCCCAAAGATTGGAGAAGGTTAATGTAGAGCTGGAAGCAGGAGCCCTGAGTCTGTTCCTGAGACCCAGGAGGGGTACAGTAAGAGCAGTCTCCTCAGAGGGTCAATGCTGGTGGCCAAGGGAAGGAGGGCCCAGAAAAATGAGCAGTAGCAGTATGGCTCCTCTCTGTGCCCTGACTCATCTGCTGCACCATACCACAGGTCTGAGGGTTTCATCTGCCCCTGGTGATCTGACCAACCCCTGCCTGAGGCAGGAACATCATACTGGGGCATCTGTGACTTGATACTCATCCCAACCCATATGACTCTTCTGCCTGGCTCCCTGTCTTGCAGATTTGTTGGCCAAGAGCACTTCCCCCTCTGTCTTTCAGTACTCATTCCATCCTAGTCTGGAGACACCCAAGGCTTAGAGGTGAATTCCCTCGGCAGCAGCATCACACTGCCGTTTGGGACAGGGCAGCTCTCCAACCCTGTGTCCCTAGCCGTTTGAGTTTGCCAAGTGTTGCCAATGCAAAATACCGGAAACAGGTTGGCTTTTGTTTGAATTTATTAGCATTAAAGCTTACCGTTCTAAGAGTGTGAAAATGTACAAATCTAGGCATCTGAGAAATGCTCTCTTAACAAGGGTCAGCTGCTGCTGGACCATTGCCAAGGCAAAATATTGGACCTGCCTGTCTCTCTCTGCCTTCTCCTCCAAACTCACTTTCTTCCTTAGCTCAGCAATGGGCATCAGACACAATTGCTCACACCTCTCGCTTCTACTCTGGCCTTGAAGTCTTCCTCTTCAGGCTGCTCCAAGTCTCTAGCTTCTGGCCTCTCCTTCACCTCTCAGGGTTTTTGTGACTATCCACAGCTGTAGGACATCCGGGAAACCTCTCCCACACAGCAGGGTCAACATGGCAGAACTATTTCTCTGTGAGTTCCATGTATGTAGGACTTCAGCACAATGATTGGGTTCCATCCTGGTGCCTGAAATCTAATCAGAGGCCCTTAATGAAACTAAAGCAATCTAAAAAAAGTGACCTAATAGAAACTTCCCTTATCTGAATCTAACCAAAATGTCCTACATACAAAAGTCTTACACACACAGAAATGGGTTAGTAAGAACATATTTTTCTGGGGTCCATGCAAGACTGAAACACGGGCATTAACCCAGGGCACAGGATCAGGAGGGTTCTCCTAAGTGTGGGGTAAATGGGAAATCATGAAGCAGTGGCTGCACTTTGGGTGTGGCCATCATTGAGCAAAATGTGGTGCTGACCACAATTGCACTGGTCCCTAAAATGTTCCCTAGAAGAACTCAATATCCTGAGCTTTCTCCACCAAGTCTCGACTCCAAACTCAGGCATGTAACTCAGAATAGTGTGGCATTATTCCCATCCCCAGAGCCAGAGCACACAGATTTTGCCTGGGCGGTGGGGGGCCAGGAAGCAGGCTGTAAAACTGAACTCCCCTAATTTCTTCTCCAAAGAACCAATTGCATCTACAACAGAATCGAGAAATTCAACCCTAAGGGTGGTCTCAAAAGCAGTGGGGATCGAGGAGGGCCTGAGATTTAATTAACCTCAATCCTTCAGGAAGAAGTGAAATAAACAATTTTAAACTGAGTGAAATCAAATAAAGTTTGCTAGAGGCAATTCACTTTAAAAGAAATGTAAAAGAAAATTCTTCAAGCAGAAAGAAAACAATTTCAGATGGTTCAAGATTCACGATGGATTGAAGAACAATATCTGTTAATTAAATTTATATAATTAATGACTATTGAATGGATAAAGTAATAATGATATCCGTTGCCTAGGACATCAAAAAAGTGTTAAAATACACCATAAAATAATATATAGAATAAGATGGGTAAATGGATATGTAGCAGTTTGATATCTTTATGAATTCCAAAAATAGATATTGGATTATACTTGTAAACTGCTCTGTTAATCTTTGCATGATTAAGTTATGATAAGGGCATTTAATGGGCCAGAGTCAGTAGGGCATTGAACCCCACCCCTTGGTGGGTGGGGTCTCAAACATAAAAAGACATGGCAAAGGACAGAGCTGGAGTAGATTTTAATGTTGGAGCTCTGATGAGCAAGCACAGAAGGTCCCGTGGAAAAGAGTCAAGACTTTCACCTGACAGTTCACAGCTGGCTGTGTGGAGAGAGGCCAAGCTTAGAATACCTCATAGTCTACATGTTATCTTGTGGAGTAAACAGTGGAGCTGAACCCAGAGAGAAATGCCACCCTGGGGAGAGAGGAACCCAAGAAGCCAGAACGCTGGCAAATGTCAGTAGCTCTCTTGCTCCAAGATGGGGTAACAGACATTGGTGAAGGAAGAAACTTATGCTTTAGGGCCCGGTAATTGTAAGCTTCTACACCAAATAAATACCCTTTATAAAGACCAACAGATTTCTGGTATTTTGCATCAGCACACTTTTGGCTGAATAATACAGGATATATAATGATTTAAAAGATATTATTTGGCCAGTCAATAAGAAATAATAAAATGGAGATTTGGAAAGGCAAGCCAGAATGTTGTAATTTCCCCAGTAAATTTTAAAGAAACATAAACATAGCGCGTCTCATCCAAATACATAGATGGAAAAAAATATTGAAAAAAAAATTGTCAGTCCAAGACAAAGTATTCAGGATTTCCTGGTTTGCCATTTTGACCTTTGTTCTGGGGCCACCTTGCTTGTGCATCTTTGGAAGTTGTACAATTCTTATTCTTCAGAAGCCTCTCTGTTCCAGGGTTGATTTATGGGGTGTTGTTTGTCCCCATCATAAATTGAGTATTGTATCACTTCCCCATTTCCTAGTTATGAAGTCACCAAACTGGATGTGATGCTCATTTGAAGCAAAAGAGCCATGTATGCTAGAACAAATAAAAAGGAGAGATTGTTGTGCTTATCAAATGTACACTTAGATGATTGATATTGGATTTTTCCTATATTCTAATGAGTGCATTCAATGCTATAATTTCCCTCTAAGCACTGCCTTTGCTGCACTGAAATGGAACACTTTATTTAGAGAGAAACTCAGCACCCAGACAATGTAATTTGGATAGGAACCTTTATTTCCAGCCGGCTGGGGCCCCCTCCAGCAGTATGGATTGAAGTGACCTCAGCTTCCCACGGTGGGTTTTTATAGGGAATTTTAGCAGGGTCAGCATGATTAAGCAACTTTTCTCATGCTCAGATACCAGATTAGTTTAAACAAACTTCAATTTTCTCATGCCAGAAAGGATAATGGGCAGCTTCAATTGTACACTTCAAATGCATATCTGTTTTATCCATATCCAGCAGAGCAAGCAAGCAAACAAGCAAGCTAACTGCAAACAAGCAATGTTTGCAGTTAGCTTCAGCGTTAAGGGGGTTGGGGTTAATCTTTACTAGGGGTGGCTTTTGATCATTCTATGGTGGCGTGATTGGTCAGGCCCAGATGCATATCCGGGGTATTGTTTAAGCAAGTTTTATGGGCCTTAGGAATTTCCACCAGTGTTACCTTGTTTAAAAATCTCCATTATAATCCCCACTCCTATTTTGCCATGGAATCAAATCATTGATTCAGTGTCATTACTTAAAGGGGATTATGCCGTGCACAATGATGCAGCATGCAGTGCCATTAATTTTACTGCCTGAAGTCGTTTTTTGATATAGTACATAAGACAATTGACTAGGTAGGGTCCTTTCAGAAGTCCCAGTATTACCAGCATCAGGGGTCTTATGGCTGCCAAGAGCATAGATGTTAACCAGGGGGACCAGGAAAACAGTTTTTCATACCAATTTGTATCTCTGGATCATAACTCCTCTCATTCTTTTAGCCTGTTTCGTAGAAGTGACAGACTTTCTTTAATTATTCCTGAATGATTAACATAAAAACAGCAGGTCTCTCTTAAGGCTACACAGAGGCCACCTTGTTTTAAAAACAGGAGATCTAGTCTCCACCTGTTTTGTAGCACTACCTCCGCTAGGGAGGATAGCTATTGTTCCAGGTGGTTAACAAATTTTTCTAACTCTTTTAAGTCAGAGTCAAATTGCGAGGCGAGAACTTTAAAAATTTTTTACCCTGTAATTAGAATGGCAGTGCCAAAGCAACTGACCCTCCTATTCTAAGGCCAACTAGAATGGGAACGAGGATGGGGACTACCCATTTGTAGTGGCCTAGGGCTCTAGGATGCTCATGTCCACTTTCTCCTGAATACCATTACACTTGTGGGATAATATGGACTAAAATGCAGAACACAGGATTCTCCCAGACTTGTTTGATGATAGAGTCTGGGGGGAAAGACATGGAGTAATGCCTTGTGTACAGGCAAACCAAGTGCTATTAGGGGCTTTCCAATAGTATTAACTGTCACTTTGGCTGGTTACTATGACTTAGGAACAGTGAGGGCTAAGGAAGTATCCATTTAATTTTACTGAATTGGAAGCAAAACAAGTTCCATTACCTTGTAAGTCTCCTAACATGAGGATAGGTTCATGACCACACTGGCACTGTGTTTGGCTTTCTTGTTCTGAAAGTTTTTGAATATATAAGGGGGCTCCCGCGGTAATGTTCCCATTAGCCCCTAAGCCCACATAGTAGGGAGGTTGGGCGTTTAGGCATAGTCAACAATCAGCAGTGATGTTGGGTTGGCTATAATTTAAGAAAGTAAATACTGAAGTTAGCATTGACAACAAGGGGGTCTTGAATGACTTTTGCTTATGGAACTCAGGAGTTTCAATTTCTGCTTCAAGAGAGAGTTTTTGATCAGTTTTTAGGAGAACATCCCTGTTGGGACCCACTGGATTAGGGGGCAGAGGTTTAAGAATTCCCCTCTGGATAGTGAAAGCAGTTCCAGGGTCTCTACCAGTTACATATAATCGGAGACCCCAAGTTTTACCTCCTTCCCATTTACTATTAAACCCATCCAGGACACGAATGAGCATGGGCTTCCCTGATCCTATGGAGGGGTTTCCTGGTCAGGTCCCTCTCTGCAGAGAAGTGTCTGTGTCCTCTGATACCCAGGGGGCTATGGTCTCACAGCCCCAACATCCACAGTGATAATCTCCTAGGACATCACATTCTGGGGAACCCCAAGCCGGACAGGCATAGAAGGGTGTGTCAGCTAAGGCTTTTTCTACTACTCAGGTGCCGCACCCATAGTGAAGCCTTCTGCCTCTCCTGGTGGGTCAGCAGGGAATGAACTTTTTGTTTTTCCCAAGGAGGGCATATAGATCAAAGGATATGACAGTGTTTTTACTAATGGACTGGGTAGTATTTAGGACTTCCCCATCCCCAGCATGAATTATATTCCACATGTACATAGTTAACCAGAATGGGGTGGCCTGAACCCACAGAATTAACAACAGCATTATTCTCAAGTTTACACTCACATCCATTTTTAGTCTGACTTAATCTGACTAATCTTGACTTTCATAGGCTCTTTGGTTCGGATGACAGTCTACTTATTAACGTCCGGTATTTTGGCATCCTTTCTGGCAAGTTTTAAATGAGATGCATGTATCCAATGTCTCTTTCCTGCAACCTTCACAGCTGTAGGGGTTGTGAGGATTATCACATGTGGGCCCATCCAACAAGGATCAAGGGTTTCAGCTTGGAGTTTTTGTATCCAGACTAGGTCTCCCCGTTGAGCCTGCAAAGGAGTAAAGTTAGAACCAGAAAGAGGAGAGTGTGCAGATTGCACAGTTTCATTCACTGTTTTTCTAATCTGGTCAAGAAACTTTAGGGAGGAAAAGAGATATTGGTTGTCAAATTCAGTCATGTTTTCTAATCCTATCTTAGGCAATAGGGGTGGAGGCCTGCCAAAAATAATTTTGTAAGGTGTTATGCCTTGCACATATGGGGTGCACCTAGCTTTTAGAAGGGCAAAGGGAAGGAGTCTCACCCAGTTTTCACCAGACTCCACAGCCAACTTAGTTAATGCATTTTTCTAGGTGCGGTTCATCCCCTCTACTTGTCCGGAGCTTTGGGGTCGAAACGCACAATGTAATTTCCAATTTATTTCCAGAGCCTTAGCCAATTGCTGAGTCACCACTGCCACAAAGCCTGGGCCATTGTCTGACCCCACACTTAGGGGTAGCCCAAACCTTGGTATAACCTCAGATATAAATTTCTTGACTACTACAGCTGCAGTTTCACCTTTGGTTGGAAATGCTTCCGTCCAAACTGAGAAGGTGTCCACCAGTACCAGGAGATATTTGTAACCATATTTGCCCAGTTTTAAGTTTGTAAAGTCTATTTCCCAGTGTTCTCCAGGTTCTAATCCTCGTAGCTTATTCCCTTCTGGAATTATTATTCCTCCTTTTGATTTACCTTGGCACAGACCTCACATTGGTTTGAAAGATCCTTGCTAATTTTAGACAAGTTTTGGGAGTAAAAGTCTTTTTGCAGTAGCTCAGTTAACTTTGTGCTTCCCATATGTGTAGCAGTGTGTAATCGTTTTGCCAACTGCCTTCCCGCTGTTTCCAGTAAGTAAATTCTGCCATCCGGCAGGACGAGCCACCCTTCCTGCATTGTTTGGGCCCCCAGAATTTTTCCTTTATCTACCTCTTCTGGAGAATACTGGAAGGCTGGCACTTCTTGAGTGGGGACAGCCGGGAACAATTGGAGTGGGGCAACTGGCAGGAGGGCTGCTACTCACACTGCTTTGTCTGCCAGTTTCATTGGGGCTCTGATAGTTTGATTCCCAAACAGGACATTCCCTCTCTGGTTTGGGAGAACTTGAGTGAACATGTGTTACATTCCAGCTTCTTCAGTTTTTCAACAGCTTCTTCCCATCCAACCCCTCCATTCTCTTCTGGGATTGAAAAATCTCCATCATTTTCAACACTGTTAAAAATGTGTTGAAAATTTAATATTTAATTAGTCTGGCATCTGCACCCTCTGAGGTTTTCTGCAAACTGCACTATCTCACAACCTAACTTCTATTCTTGTCAGCTCTGGTCCAAGGATTTTCTGGGATTCTCATATGATTTATTAGGGTCACTGGCCTAATGGTGCTCAGTCTGGTGATGTTATTGCTCTAGCCAATGCTATAATGTGAATTTTGACATTTCCTTCCTGACACCAACAAGTTTCAATTTGTCATTGCTCTTTCTTTAGCTGCCCCAAGATTGCAGAAGGTGAATGTAGAACTGGAAGCAGGAGACCTAAATCTCTGCCTTAGACCCAGGAGGAGGAGAGTAAGAGGAGCCTCCTCAGAGGGTCAATGCTGGAGGCCAAGGGAAGCAGGGAAGGGCAAAAGGAGCAGGAGCAGGAAGTATCCTCTGTGCCCTGCCTCCTCTAAGGCACCAGACCCCAGGTTCCATGATTTCATCTGCCCATGGCCACCTGCCCAAAACCTGCCTGGGGCAGGTACATGATACTGGGGCATCTGTAACTTTATACTAGTCCCCAAACCATGTGTTCTCCTGCCTGACTCCCTGTCTTGAAGGCCTTGCTGGCCAAGATCACTTTGCACTCCATCTTACCAGTATTCATTTCTGCCTAGTCTGGAGACACCCACAGTTTTCAGGTGAATTCCCTCAACAGCAGAATCACACTGCCATTTGTGAAAGGGCAACTCTCCCACACTGTGTCCCTAGCTGTTTGAGTTTGCCAAGCATTTCCAATGCAAAATACCAGAAATAGGTTGGCTTTTTTTGTAATTTATTAGGGTTAAAATTTAGAGATCTGAGACTTTGAAATTGCCCAAATTAAGTCATCATCAATAATGCTTTCTTAACAAGGGGCAGCTGATGCAGGAATCCTGCCAAGGCAAAATGTTGGGACTGCCTGTCTCTCTCTGCTTTCTGTTCCAAAATCACTGTCTCCCTTAGCACAGCAGTGGGCCATCAGTCACAATTGCTCACACCTGTCCCTTCTCTTCTGGGCTAGAAGTCTTCAGCTTCAAGCTGCTCCAAGACTCCAGCCTCTGGTCTCTCCCTCAGCTTCTCAGGGTTTCTGTGTCCCTCTGCAGCTGTAGGAGATTCTGAAACCCTTTCCCACATGGCAGGGTAACCATGGCAGCACTCTTTCTCTGTGTGTTCTATGTATGTAGGACTTCAGTATGATGATTGCTCCAATCCTGTTGCCTGAAATCTAATCAGAGGCCCTTAGCTAAACTAAAGCACTCTAAACAAAAGTGAATGAATTGAAAGGTCCCTTATCTGTATCTAAACAAAATGTCCTACATCCAAAGGCTTACACACAGAGCAATGGATTAGTAAGAACATACTTTTCCAGGGTCCACACGAGACTCAAATGAGGGCATTAACCCAGGGCACAGGGATGAGGAGGGATCTCCAAAGTCTGGGAGAAATGGGAACTCATGAAGCAGTGGCTGTACTTAGGGTGTGGCCATCATTGAGCAAAATGTGGTGCTGACCACAATTGCACTGGTCCCTAAAATGGTTCCAAGAAGAACTCAATATACTGTGCTTTCTCCACTAAATCTCAATTCAAAAATCAGGCGTGTAACTCAGAGATGTGCCATTATTCCCATCCCCAGTGCTAGGGCGCAAAGATTTTTCCTGGGGGGTGCGGGGCTAGGAAGCAGGATGTAAAACTGAAAGCCCCTAATTTCTTCTCCAAATAACCGATTACATTTACAAGAAAATGGAGGAATTCAACCCTAAAGGTGCTCTCCAAAGCATTGGAAATCGATGAGTGCCTGAGCTTTAATTAATCTCAATCCTTCAGGAAGGAGTGAAATAAAACCTTTAAACATGAGTAAAATCTAATAAATTTTGCTAGAGGCAACCCACTTTAAAAGAAATGTAAAAGAAAATTCTTCAGGTAGAAAGAAAATAATCTCAGAAGGTTCAAGATTCAAGATGGACTGAAGAACATCTGTTAATTAAATTCATATATTTAATGACAATTGAATGGATAAAGTAATAATGATATCCATGGCCTAGGACATGTATAATGTGTTAAAATACACCATAAAATAATATAAAGCATAAAATTTGTAAATGGAGATGTAGCAGTTTCACATACTTATGAATTCCAAAAATAGATATTGGATTATGCTTGTAAACTGCTCTGTTAATCTTGGCATGATTAAGTTATGTTAAGGGCACTGATTGGGCCACAGTTGATTGGGCATTGGGGCCCACCCCTTGGAGGGTGGGGTCTCATACATAAAAAGACATGTCATAGGACAGAGCTGGAGTAGATTTTGATTTTGGAGTTCTGATGTGCAAGCACAGAAGGCCCCAGGAAAAAGAGACACGCCATTCACCTG
Source organism: Cabassous unicinctus (assembly GCA_029593785.1). Classification (NCBI taxonomy): domain Eukaryota; kingdom Metazoa; phylum Chordata; class Mammalia; order Cingulata; family Chlamyphoridae; genus Cabassous; species Cabassous unicinctus. The sequence goes on from JAQZBX010012529.1 coordinate 16,794, forward strand.
ACAGTTCACAGCAGGCCTTGTGGAGAGAGGCAAAGCTTAGAGATCCTCATAGCCTACAGCTGACCTTGTGGAGGCAACAGAGGAATTGAGAACAGAGAGAAACACATGCCTGGGAAGAGAGGAACTCAAGAAGACTGAACCCTGACAAATGTCGGCAGCTGTCTTGCTCCAATACGGGGTAACAGTCTTTGGTGAAGGAAAAAATTTATGCTTTATGGCCTGGTAACTGTAAGCTTCTACCCCAAATAAATACCCTTTATAAAGACCAAGAGATTTTTGGTATTTTGCATCAGCACCCTTTTTGCTGACTAATACAGGATATATAATGTTTTAAAATACATTATTTGGCCAGTCAATAACAAATAATAAGTGCATATTTGGAAAGGCATGCAAGAATGTTATAATTTCCCAGGGAAACTTTAAAGAATATTAGATAGTGCATCTCATCCAAATACATAGAGGAAAAAATTTTTGAACAAAAATAGTCGGCCCAGGGCAAAGTATTCAGGATTTCCTGGGTTGCCCTTTTGGCCTTTGTTCTCGGGCCACGTTACTCGTGCATCTTTGGAAGCTGTACGTTTCATAACCTTCAGAAGCCTCAGTGTTCCAGAAGCCTCAGTGTTCTCAAGTAAGAAACTTGAGAAAATATTTTCTCTGACACCAAGCACTGTTTCCTCAACATAACACTTCTCTGAATGTAACTTCACTTTGAAGGAATTTGCATCATGCTTACAGAAGTATGAGGGAATCTATGTAAGGAAAAAAGAAGGAAGACGATGAGTTTTGCCATTTTGTCCCACATGATAGTCCTCCCCTTTAAGTGTAATGAGTGTGAACTTTTCTTGGAAATTCAAATTCTTGAGACACCTGATAATTAATCCTTCAGGGAAACCATTTGGGATTTCATGAATTTGGTAAAGCTAGAGTCACATCAAAGAAATATGCAGAAGGAAAACCTTGTATATGTAAGGAATATTGGAAAATCTTCAGCCACATATTAAATCTCATTAAGCATGAAATATTCATATATTAGTTAGTATTGTAATAAACATGGGAATGCTTCCACCTGAAACAAAACCTCATGGAATATGAGAAAATTCAAACTAGAGGGAAACCATATGTGTGTCCTGGATATAGTCTGGTCTTTACAGTTATTTTTTAATCCTCATTTAGAAAGCCATATAGGGGAAAACACAAGGAACTGTAAAACATGTGGGAAAGTTTTCATCCTAACAGAAAACCTCTTTATTCATCTGAAAATTCTTACAGAAGAGAAATCATATATATGTTTGAGCGCTTTATTGAAATGTCAAATCACAGATACAAGAGATTTCCTACTGCAAAGAAACCCTATGCATATAAGGCATGTGAAAAAGACTTTAGGTACAAATAATATCTCATAGAACATGAAAAAACTCGTAGTGGACAGAAACAAAATGAATGTAAAGAATGCAGAAAAGCCTTCAGCCAGAAGCAAAAGTTCATTAAACATCAGAGCAATCATTCTGGAGAAAAACCCTATGAATGCAATGAATGTGGAAAAGCCTTCAACCAGAAGGGAAACCTGTTTAACCATCTGAGAATCCATACTGGAGAGAAGCCCTATGAATGTGATGGATGTGGAAAGCTTTCATTCAGAAATCAAGCCTCATTACAAACCAGAGAATACAAACTTGAGAAAAACCCTATATACATAAGGAATGTAGGAAAGCCTTCAGTAGCAAATCAAATCTCACTGACCATGAGAAAATCCATAGTGGAGAGAAACACTATATATGTAAGGAATGTGGAATAGCCTTCAGCCAGAGGCAGTATCTCATTTAACATTACCTCATTCTTACTGGGATGAACCCTGAGATGGTAATGAACGTGAATCTCCAAGGAATCTCCACCTCCCATCTGTGCAACTTGTTGCCAATCTTTTAAGGAAGCGGCTGTGTTTGTGCAATTCAGGATGTCTTTCTCCTCTTGGAAAAGGGCACTTGCAGTTTGTTCTGACATCTGCTCCTCTCACATCTTCTTCCACCCTCATCTGTGTTCAATTTGTTACCACTTATTTATGCATCAGAACTCGAGATTACTCTTAGTATATGAAAAGATGGGCTTTCCACTTATTTCAAATTATCCTGGTTGTTTTCACTGGTTCTTCAATCAATTACATTCTGGGTAAGCATTTAAAAATTACCATTTTAAAAATAATGCTGCCCATTATTCTAGCATTTTTTTATAAGGCACCCCAATCATATATATTTTTTCAGATTCTTCACCTGATTCTCACGTGGATTCAAGTTTCACAACCACTGAACTACAGTGGCCTGCTTTCTACTTAACTGCAATTTTCCTTATTATTTTAAATCAGAAATGATCTTTATATAATTAGATGATATACTTCTAATCTCAAGTATTTTAAGAAGTTAGAAAATTTATTCATATTCTTAAGTTGGATTCCAACATTTTTCTCACATGATATGGTGTGGGATGGTTGAAACTAGAGAATGCATGTATTTACAAACAGAAATGTATATCCAAAAGAATCTGCCAATGCAGATAATTCTAAGGAAGGAGGAATGGGGGTTGAGGCTATATAAGGAATTTTGCTGTTTGCCATAACAGACATAAAATATTTTTTTTAATTTTTTATGTGTAAAATGATATATAGATATATATGCATATATGTACATTTGCTTATGTAAATGTTAACATTATTATTTTTTTCATATATATCTTAAAAGATGCTTCAATTACATAAATGTTACACAAAAATTACAGGGATTCCCATGATCTCCACCTCCCGTACCTCCTATAACATCTCACATAAACATCTATAATTAGTGTGGTACATCACTGGCAATGGATACACACATCCTGGGGCTTTGCCACTAAGCATAGACCACAGTTCACATCATAGGCCACACTCTCTCCCACACAGTTCTGCAAGGTATATGCTCCTGTAAAATGGCCAATATCTGTCACCACAACATCACTCAGGAAAACTGCCAAGTCCTGAAAATGCCCCAGTATTACAACTGCCCTTCCCTTCCCCTCATCAAAAGACTCTAGTGGCCACTGGCTTCACTTCACTATTATAATTTCTTCCATTGCTTGAATCTCAATATGTCTACAACAGAATACCATTAAGTCCTCTCTTGTCCATAGCTTGTTCCCCAGCCTGATGGGACTGGAAGGGTGATGTCCATTCCATCTCCAAGGGAGAGTGGGCTTATATCCCATGGATATGGTGGATTCAATTAACCTGCCTTCAGCTGTAGGCTCTCTCCATTCCCTGGGGTGACAGTTGTCCATCATCATCATCTCCTCACCAGGTGACTTGGGTGAGTCCATTGAGCTGTAGAGTAGAACTTGCAGCTCCACCAAGTTCCCAGGCACAGCTGGCACAAAGGCAGGCCAGAGGCTCCAATCTCTGGAATTACATCTACAAGCTCCAGCCTCACATATAGGTTTGAAAAGAAGGGACTGATGGACCATGTGCAGACAAGACTTACTTGAGTCGAACTCTGTCACTTTCAGGAGCACAGATTCCAAAGAAGAGCCCACTGATAAGGCTTCAATCTCTGGAGCTATCCCCCCTTACATAGGACCTGGGTGTCTCCAGAGCCCTCAGGAGACACTCTGTGTGGGGTGATATCCAGTTTGGTGTTCTATGAGATCCTACTGTGGTGTGTGTAAGCATTACCTCTGGGATGACCTCCCGACCCTCTTTGAGGTCTCTTAGTCACATGAACTCATTTGTCTTAACCTTTTCCCCCTTTTATTCACAGTTTTTTTTTCCTGTGGTGTTTCCATTTGGCATATGGTATTATTCCTTCATTGCCAGGCAGGCTCATCCCTGGGAGTCATGACTGATGTTGGGGGGAAGGTAATGCATTAATATGCTGGGTTTGGCTTAGAGTGAGGCCACATTTGAGCAACAAGTGTCTCTCAGGTGGCAACCCTTAGGCACCACATAACAGTAGGCCATGTTTCAATTACAAGGGTATAGACTCATAAGGCTAGACATCCATAACAAGAACACAACAGTGGCCTATCGTCTTTTGTCAGACACTGCCCCTTCACTTGGGGGACTGTTCCTTCTCCCTTGGAAAATATGGCACAGCTCTCCAGACTGGGAATTCAGTATTCCCTCATTTATTGAGTGATGTTCTACCCACCGTGACCATGCCCCATTCCTCAATCATTTGAACAATTTTATATATCTTTCATGTATATTCAGATGAAGTTACTCCATGAATCCCCCCTCCCAGACACCCCCCAACAATGATCCTCTGCAGCCCCCAATGTAACCCTTCTGTGACCTAAACCTTCCTTGAAGATGAAGCCCATATACTAACCAAATACAGTTAATAAGAAAATGAAATAATAGTGATAAGCTTAAATGCAAGAGATAAAACAAAAGGAAATTCAGAAAAAAAGAACTAAAAATAAAATATAATTAACGGATTGGGACATTCAAAAAAAGAAAATGGGAAAAAAGAAGAGAAAAAAAATTTTAATTATTATTTTTTCTCCTTTTATCACTGCATTATAAGATGTCCAGTGTGTACCATGACACCTTCCCCTTCTCATTCCCCAGTGTCTCCCAAATTTTCATTTAGTTTCCAAAGAAGATTTAGGTCACAGCAAAGTCACACACTGAATACCAGAGATTCCCATATACCCAAACCCCCTCTCCCTTCACCACCCTATATTAAAACCTTTTTTGTGCGTGTGGATGGTAGCATTTTTATAACTGTTATACAGATAATGAAACATAGCTACTAAATATTGTCGATGGTTAACAGTATAGTTTATATTTTAGATGGTAAAGCTTAATATTTTTTGATGATATTTATCACGTCCTGCTTCAATTACTGTAAGTTAATGAAGAACATTTCCCATGACTGCTAAATACCCAATTCAATCTTTTCTGTTCCTTCCTCCCCATCCCCTTTGGGCATATGACACTCCCCTGTCATTGCACACAGGATGACAAGATTCATAGTTACACGCCCTGGGTATTCTAACCTGCCCATTCTAATCTATCCACCTGTTAACCCTGCACAACTAACTCCAGTAATATCACTACCCACGTGTCCTATCCTTTACTATGTATCTATACTCTAAAACTTTTCCATAGATTATGTCCATATGGGTCATGGCTCACAACCTACCCTTCTCTTTCTCCCTCATGTTAACCTATCATTCAGACAGTGATTCTCAGAGACTGCTAACTTTCCTCAATTCAAAACAATGAGGTCATATCCAAATATATTTGGAGAAGTAAGAGGCCCCAAAATGACAAAGACATATTGAAAATGGAAAATGAACCTGGAAGTATGACATTACTTGACTTTAAAACATACTACAAAGCTATAGTGATCAAAACTGGATGGTATTGGCACAAAGATAGACCTACTGACCAATGGAACCAAGTTGAGAGTTCTGATACAGATCCTCACATATACAGTCACCTGATATTCAACAAGGCCACCAAACCCACTCAGTTGGGAGAGAATGGCCTCTTAACAAGTGGTGCTTGGAGAACTGGATATCCATTTCCAAAAGAATGAGAGAAGAATAAAATTTCACACCTTAAAAAAATCAACTCAATATGGATCAAAGATCTAAATATAAGAGCCAAAACTATAAAGACCTTGGAAGATAATGTAGGGAAGCTTATACTGTACCTTGTAATAGGAAATGGTTTCATGAACTTCACAGTCAAAGCACGAGCAGCAAGAGAAATATTAGATAATTGGGATCTCACCAAAATTAAAAAATTCTGCACCAAAAAGGATGCAATTAAGAAAATAAAAAGGCAGCTTACCCACTGTGAGAAAATATTTGGCAACCATATATCTGATAGGAACCTAATAACTTACATATACATAGAAATCCTACACCATGAAAATAAAAACACAAACAACCCATTTCAAAAATGGGCAAGTGAATTGAAAAGACACTTCTCCAAGGAAGAAATACAAATGACTAAAAAGCACATGAAAAAATGCTCAACATCGCTAGCTATTAGTGAAAGGCAAATCAAAACCACAGTGAGATACTATCTTACACACATCAGTATGGCAGCCATTAAAAAAAAAACAGAAGAATATAAGTGTTGGAGAGGATGTGGAGGAATAGGAACCATCACCCACTGCTGGTGAGATTGTGAAATGGTCCAGCCACTCTGGAGGAGAGTTTGGCGATTTCTCAGAAAACTAACAATTGATCTTCCATATGATCCAGCAATTCCACTACTGGGTATATACCAAAAGAATTGAAAGCAAAGACACGAACAGATACATGCACACCTATGTTCAGAGTGGCATTGTTCACAGTTGCCAAAAGGTGGAATCAGGTCTGGTGCCCATCAACAAAAGAATGGATAAGCAAAACGTGGTACATACATACAATGGAATATTACTCAGCTGTTAAAAGGAATAAAGTGCTAACACATGGAATAACATGGATGAATCTTGAAGACCTTATTTGGAGTGAAGCAAGCCAGGCATTGAAGGATGAACATAAATTATTTTTATATTCTTTGAACGGATAATTTGGTTATAATTTAAAAGAAGCTATGAAAATAGTACACAATGAAATTATACAAAGTGGTTGATTTGAAGATATTGAATAGTATCTGCAACATTACAATGCGGGGCACTTCCCATCATCATTTGCATATACAGTCGCCCATAAAGGGAAAGTGCTCACTCCCCTCGAACCCTCCCCAGCTGCCTGGATGTTTGGAGGCCTTCCTCAGGAAGAGTGAGCACAGAGCTCCAAGAGCATGAACATGACCATGTGAAGGCCACACTGTTCTCTACATGTGTCTCCTTAAAGGGCGGAAAGCACCACAGTAGAAGATGGACTTCCTGCTGCTTACTCCCCAGTGAAGACCCATAGAGTGACTCACATAACTACCTGAGTCTGTGAGTGCTGAGCAGGCCTTTCTCCAGTCCTCCTTTGTAGATCCAGAACCTAGGATGATGGTTTTCACTGGGGCTCTGAGAGATTGGTTCCCAAACAGGACATTCCCTCTCTGGTTTGGGAGAACTTCAGTGAACACGTGTTACATCCGAGCTTCCTCAGCTGTTCATCAGCTTCTTCCCATGCAGCTCCTCTTTTCTCTTCTGGGATTGAAGAGGTCTGCATTATTTTCAACACTCTTAAAAATGTGTTGAAAATTTAATCTTTAGGTCTGAGAAATATCTGGAATCTGCACCCTCTGAGGTTTCTGCAAATATTGCACTATCTCACAACCTCACATTTATTCTTGTCAAGTCCTAGATCCCAGGACTTTCTGAGATTGCTGTACTATTTCTTAAGGTCACTGGTCTAATGTTGCTCATTCTGTTGATGGTATTGCTGTAGCCAATTCTGTAATGTGAATTTTGGCATTTCCTTCCTGACACCAACAGTTTTCATCTTGGCATTGCTCTTTCTTTAGCTGCCCCAAGATTGCAGAAGGTGAATGTAGAACTGGAAGCACGAGACCTGAGTCTGTGCCTGAGACCAAGTAGGGGTACAGTAAGAGCAGCCTCCTCAGATGGTCAAAATTGGGGGCCAAAGGAAGGAGCAAAAGGCAAAAGAAGCAGGAGCAGGAAGTCTCCTCTCTGTGCTCTGACTCCTCTACTGCACCAGACTCCAGGTCCCAAGCATTTACCTGCACCTGCTGACCTGGCCAACACCTGCCTAAGGCAGGTACATCATATAGGGGTATCTGTGACTTGATAGTAGTCCCCAAACCATATGACACCACTGCCTGACACCCTGTCTTGCAGATCTTGCTGTCCAAGGGCACTTTCCCCTCCATCTTACCAGTACTAATTCCCTCATAGTCTGGAGACACCCACAGTTTAGAGGTGAATTCACTGGGCAGCAACATCACACTGCTATTTGGGAACACGGCAGCTCTCCAAACCTGTGCCCATAGCAGTTTGAGATTGCCATGCACTGCCAATAGAAAATACCAGAAATAGTTTGGCTTTTTTTGGAATTTATTATGGTTAAAGCTAACTGTTCTGAGACTGTGAAAATGTCCCAATCAAGGCATCCTCAAAAATGCTGTCTTAACACAGGTCAGCTGCTGGTGGACTCCTGTCAAGGCAAAATGTTAGGCCTGCCTGTATCACTTTGCTTTCTCATCCAAACTCACATTCTCCCTGAGCTCAGCAGTGGGCCATCAGACAAAATTGCTTTCACCTCTCCCTTCTTCTCTGGCCTGGATATCTTCAGATTCAAGCTGCTCCATTACTCCAGCTTCTCGCCCCTCCTCAGCGTTTCACAGTTTCTGTGTTTCTTCAGCTCTCTAGGAGATCCTGGAGCCCTCTCCAACATGGCAGGTTAAACATGGCAGCACTCTTTCTCTGTGCATTCAATGTATGTAGGACTTCAGCACAATGATTGGGGTACATCCTGGTGCCTGACATCTAATCGGAGGACCTTAACTAAACTAAAGCAATCTAACAAAAATTGACCTAATTGAAAGAAACCTTATCTGAATCTAGCCAAAATGTCCTATATACAAAAGGCTTACAGGCACATCAATGTGTTAGTAAGAACATAATATCCTGTGGTCCACACAGGACTCAAATGAGGGAATTAACCCAGGGTAAAGGGATCAGGAGGGGTCTCCTAAGTCTGGGGGAAATGTGAACTCATGAAGCAGTGGCTGTACTTTGGGTGTGGCCATCATTGAGCAAAATGGGATGCTGAACAATGTTGCCCTGGTCACAAAAATGGTCCCAAGTAGTACTGAATATATGCTGCTTTCTCCACCAAATCTTAGCTCCAAAATCAGGTGTGTCACTCAGAGATGTATGCCATTATTCCCATCTCCAGGGCCAGAGCACACAGATTTTGCCTAGGTGGGTGTGGTGGTAGGAAGCAGTCTGTAAAACTGAAAGCCCATAATTTCTTCTCCAAAGAATTGATAACATTTACAACACAATGGAGAAACTTGCTCTCAAAACCAGAGGCGATCTTAGAGGGCCTGAGACTTCATCCATTTCAATCCTTCAGGAAGAAGTGAAAGAAATACTTTTCAGATGAGAAAAAAACTAATAAAGTTTGCTAGCAGCAACTCCCGTTAAAAGAAATGTAAAAGAATACTCTTCAGGCAGAAAGAAAATAATCTCAAAAGATTCAAGATTCATAATGGATTAAAGAACAATATCTCATAATTAAATTCATATATCTAAATAATTATTGAATGCATAAACTAATAATGTCATCTGTGGCCTAGGACATCAATAAAGTGTTAAAAATATACCATAAAATAATATATAGCATAAGATAGGTAAATGGATATGTCACAGTTAGATATCATTATGAATTCCAAAAATAGAAATGGGATTATGCTTGTAAACCGGTCTGTTAATCTGAGCATGATTAATTTATGATAACAGCGTTGACTGGGCCACAGTCGGTAGGGTGTTGAGCCCGCTCCTTGATAGGTGTTGTCTCAAACATAAAAAGACATGGCAAAGGACCCAGTTGGGGAAGTTTTTGATGTCGGAGTTCTGATGAGCAAGGAGAGAAGGCCCCGGGGAAATGAGAAAAGCCATTCACCTGGCTGTTCATAGCTGGCCTTGTGGAGAGAGGGAAATATTAGAGAGCCTCATAGTCTACAGTGTACCTTGTGGAGAAAACAGAGAAGCTGAGTCCAGAGAGAAATGCACCCCTGGGAAGAGAGGAACCCAAGAAGCCTGTACCCTGGCAAATGTCGACAGCTCTCTTGCTCCAAAATGGGGTAACAGACTTTGGTGAAGGAAGAAATTTATGCTTTATGGCCTTGTAAGTGTAAGCTTCTTCACAAAATAAATACCCTTTATAAAGACCAACAGATTTCTGGTATTGTGCATAAGCACCCCTTTGGCTAAACAATACAGGATATAAAATGTTTTAAAATACATTATTTAGGAAGTCAATAGCAAATAATAAGTGAAGATTTGGAAAGGCAAACAAAAATGTAATAATTTCTCTGGTAAACTTTAAAGAATATAAAATAGTGCATCTCATCCAAATACAAAGAAGAAGATAAAATTGAACAAAAATAGTCCAAGACAGAGTATTCAGGATTTCCCAGGTTGCCATTTTGGCCCTTGTTCTGGGGCCACCTTACTCATGCATCTTTGGAAGCAGAACCTTTCTCATCCTTCAGAAGCCTGAGGGTTCCTGGGTTGATTTATGGGGTGTTGTTTTGTTACCATCATAAATCAAGTGCTGTATCACTTCCCCATTTCCTAGTTAAGATGTCACCAAATGGATGTGATACTCATTTGAAGCAAGAAGAGCCATGAATGATAGAACAAATAAAAAGGAGATATTGTTGTGCTTCTCAAATCGGACACTCAGAAGATTGATATAGGATCTTTCTACTTTTCTAATGGATAAATTCAATGCTATAAATATCCCACTAAGCACTGCTTTTGGTGCCCACCAACTATGAATAAGCATAGGACTTTAAGAAGCAGAAAAAAAACACGTAAGAAAAGGCTTGTGAGTGAAGTTATATCCACTTCTGCAACAGTACAGACTGAAGATGAAGGCAGAGAATGTAAAAAAGTTGGGAAAATATTTTCTCTGACTGCAAGCATTCTGTTCTCAAAATAAAACTTCTAGAACATAACTTAACTTTGAAGGAATTTGCATCATGCTTACATAAGCATGAGGGTATCTTTATAAGGAAAATAGAATGAAGATGATGAGATTTGCCAGTTTGCCCAACATGGTAGTCCTCCCATTTAAGTGTAATGAGTGTGAAATATGCTTGGAAATTCAACCTCATGACATACCTGAGAATTAATCCTTCAGAGAAAACATTTGTTATTTCATGAATTTGGGAAAGCTAGAGTCACATCAAAGAAACATGCAGGAATAAAATCCTGTGCATGTATGGAATATTGGAAATCCTTCAGGCAGTCATTAAATCTCATTGAGCAAGAAATACTCATATATTAGTTATATTGTAATGAACATGGAAATGCTTCCATGTGAAACAAAACCTCATGGAATATGAGAAAATTCAAACTAGAGAGAAACCTTATGAGTGTCCTGAATTTAGTGTGCTTTTTACAGTCATTTTTTACTCCTCACTTTAAAAGCCATACAGGGGAACAATCATAGAAAGGCAATACATGTGGGAAAGTTTTGAACCTGACAGAAAACCTCTTATTCATCAGAAAATTCTTCCTGAAGAGAAATCATATATATGTGGGAGAGCTTTAATTCAAATTTCAAGTCTCTAATACAAGAGATTTCCTACTGCAAAGAAACCTTATGCATGTAAGGCATGTGAAAAAGCATTTAGGTACAAATCATATCTCACAGAACATGAAAAACACACATAGTGGACAGAAAAAAATGAATGTAAAACAGCCAAAAGCAATAGTTCATTAAATATAAGAGCATTCATTCTGGAGAAAAACCCTATATAGGCAATGAATGCGGAAAAGCCTTCAACCAGAAGGAAAACCTCGTTAAGCATCTGAGAATACATGCTGGAGAGAAACCCTATGAATGTGACAGAGGTGGGAAAGCTTTCATTTAGAAATCTAGACTCATTACACACCAGAGAACATGAACTAGAGAGAAACCCTATATATGTAAGGAATGAGGGAAAGCCTTAAGTAGCAAATCAAATCTCACTGACAATGAGAAAATTCATAGTGGAGGGAAACCCTATATATGTAAGGAATGTGGAATCGCCCTCAGCCAGAGGCAGTATCTCATTAAACTTTACAGCATTCATACTAGAGAGAAATCCTGTGAATGTAAAGAATGTGAATCTCCAAAGAATCTACACCTCGAGGCTGTGCAAATTTTTGCCAATATTTTAAGGAAGAGGCTGTGACTGTGCAATTCAGAATGTCTTTCTCCTATGGGAAAAATGCACTTGCAGTTTCTTCTCAGATCTGCTTCTACTCCTTCTTCTTCCACACTCATCTGTGTTCAATTTGTTACCACTAATTTATGCATCAGTACCCAAGATTTCTCTTAGTTTATGTAAAGATGGGCTTTCCACTTATTTCAAATTATCCTGGTTGTTTTCACTTGTTCTTCAATCCATTACATTCTGGGTAAGCATTTAAAAAATTACCATTTTAAAAATAATGCTGCCCATTATTGTAACATTTTCTTATCAGGCACCTCAACCATTTAAATTTTTTCAGATTCTTCACCTGAATCTGATGTGGATTCAGGTTTAACAGCCAATGAACTACAGTGGCCTGCTTTCTACTTAACTCCAATTTTCCTTCTTATTTTAAATCACAAATGTTCTTGTCATAATTAGACGATATACTTCTAATCTCAAGTATTTTAAGAAGTTAGAAAATTTATGTATGTTTTTAAGTTGTACTCCAATATTTTTCTCATATCTGATAGGCTGAGGGATTGATGAAACTAGAGAATGCATGTATTTACAAACAGAAATGTGTAACCAAAAGAATCTGCCAATGCAGATAATTCTGAGGATGGAGGTATCAGTGTTGAGGATAGAGAAGGAATTTGCTGTTTGCCATAACAGTCATAAATTATTTTTACAATCTTTGCATGGAAAATTTGGTTAGAATTTAAAAGAAATTATGAAAATAGCACACATTGAATTTATACAAAGTTGTTGATTTGAAGATATTGATTTGAATCTGCAAAATTACTGGGGGGGCATTTCCCCTCACCCTTTGCAAATACAGTCACCCATAACGGAAAACGGTCACTCCACTTGGCCCACTCCCCAGGCACCATAATGGTTGGAGGCATCCCTCAGGAAGAGTGAGCATGGAGAATGAGGAGCATGGACACGACCCTCTGAAGACCAGACTGTTCAATACACATGTCTTGTTAGAGGGCTGTTAGAACCAAAGCAGAAGTTGGACTTCCTGCTGCTTACTCTCCAGTGAAGACCTACTAGAGTGACTCAAATTACTAACTGAGGCTGTGAGTGCCAATCATGCCTTTCTCCCTCTCCTCCTTTGCAGGTGCAGAATCTATGGTGAAGGTTTTCATTGGGGCTCTGCGAGTTTTGTTCCCAGAAAGACATTCCCTCTCTGGCTTGGGGGAACTTCAGTGAACACGTGTTACATTCCAGCTTACTCAGGTGTTCCTCAGCTTCTTCCCATCCAACCCCTCTGTTCTCTTCTGGGGTTGAAGAGGTCTGCATCATTTTCATCACTGTTAAAAATCTGTTGAAAATTCAATATTTAATTAGTCTGAGTAATATCTGTCCTCTGAACCCGTTGAGGTTTTCTGCAATATTGCAGTGTCTAACAGCCTCACTTCCATTCTTGTCAGCCCGAGGTGCCAGGACTTTCTAGTATTCCTGTATTATATCTTAGGGTTACTGGCCTAATGGTGCTCATTCTGGTGATGTTTTTGCAGTAGGCAATGTTGTAATGTGAATATTGACATTTCCTTCCTGACACCATCAGTGTTCATCTTGGCATTGCTCCTTCTTTTGCTGTCCAAAGATTGGAGAAATGAATGTAGAACTGGAAGCAGGAGACCTGAGTCTCTGCCTGAGACCCAGGAGGGGCACAGTAAGAGCTGCATCCTCAGAAGGTCAATGCTGGAGTCCAAGCAAGTAGGGAAGGGCAAATGAGCAGTAGCAGGAAGATTCCTCTCTGTGCCCTGATACATCTGCTGTACCAGACCCCAGGTCTGAGGGTTTCATCTGCCCCTGCTGACCGGGCCAACCCCGGTCAGTGGTTGGTCAGTGTGATGCCCCATCACACTGGGGCATCTGTTACTTGATACTTGTCCCCAAACCATGTGAATCTCCTGCCTAACTCCCTGTCTTGCATGTCTTGCTGGCCAAGAGCACTTCCCCCTCCATCTTACGAGTACTCATTCCCTCCTAGTCTGAAGACACCCACAGATTACAGGTGATTTCAATGTGCAGCAGCATCACACTGCCATTTGGGAACAGGGCAGATCTCCAACCTGGTGTTCCTAGCAGTTTGAGTTTGCCAAGTGCTACCAATGCAAAATACCAGAAATAGAATGGATTTTATTGGAATTTATTAGCATTTATGCTTACATTTCTGATTGTAATAATGTCCAAATCAAGTCTTCCTGAAAAATGTCTTGTTAACAAGGATCAGCTGCTGCTGGATTCCTGCCAAAGTAAAATTTTGGACCTGCCTTCTCTCTCTGCCTTCTCCTCTAAACTCACTTTCTCCCTGAGCTCAGCAATGGGTCATGAGACCCAATTTCTCACACCTCTCCTTTCTCCTCTGACCTGCATGTCTTCAGCTTCAAGGTGCTCCAAGACTTCAGACTCTGGCCTCTCCCTCTGCCTCTCAGGGATTCTGTGTCTCTCAAGAGCTGAAGAAGATCCTGGAGCCCTCTCCCACATGGCAGGTTAAACATGGCAGCCCTCTTTCTCTGTGTGTTCTATGTATGTAGGACTTAACAATGATTGGGGTCCATCCTGATGCCTGAAATGTTATCAAAGGACCTTAACTAAACTAAAGCAATCTAACAAAAAGTGACCTAATCAAAAGTTCCCTTACCTGAATCTTATCAAAATGTCCTACATACAAAAGGCTTACACACATAACAAGGGTTTACTAAGAACATAGTTTCCGGAGTCCATGCAAGACCCAAGTGAAGTCATTAACCCAGGGCACAGGGATCAGGAGGGTCTCCTAAGACTGGAAGAAATGGGAGATCATGAAGCAATGACTGTACTTTGGGTGTGGCCATCAATGAGCAAAATGGGGTGTTGACCACCATTGCACTGGTCCATAGAATGGTCTCAAGAAGAACTCAATATACAGTGCTTTTTCCATCAAATCTTGGCTCTAAAACCAGGTGTGTAACTCAGAGAGGTGTAGCATTATTCCCATCCACAGAGACAGAGCGCACAGATTTTGCCTCGAGGAGGTGGGGAGGCCCGGAAGCAGGCGGTAAAATGAAAACCCCTAATTTCTTCTCCAAAGAACTGTGATTAAATTTACATCAGAATGGAGAAATTAAAAAATTAGGGTGCTTTCAAGAGCCGTGGAGATCACAGAGGGCCTGAGATTTAATTCATCTCAATCCTTCAGGGAGAAGTGAAAGAAATAGTTTTACAGAGGAGGGAAAGCTATTAAAGTTTGCCAGCAGCAACTCACTTTAAAAGAAATGTAAAAGAATAATCTACAGGCAGAAAGAAAATAATCTCAGAAGTTTTAAGATTCAGGATGGATTGAAGAACAATATCTGTTAATTAAATCCTTATATCAAAATGACTATTGAATGGATAAAGTAATAATGAGATCCATGGCCTAGGACATCAATAAAGAGTTAAAACACACCATTAAATAATATATAGCATAAGAGGGGTAAATGGATATGTAGCAGCTTGATATCATTATGAATTCCAAAAAAGGTATGGGATTATGCTTGTAAACTTGTCTGTTAATCTGGGCATGATTAAGTTATGATAAGGGCATTGACTGGGCCACAGTCGGTAGGGTGTTGAGCCCCGCCCCTTGGTGTGGGGGTCTCAAACATTAAAAGACATGGCAAAGGACAGAGTTGGAGTACTTCTTGATGTTGGAGTTCTGATGAGCAAGGACAGAAGGCCCGAGGGAAAAGAGAAAATCCATTCACCTGAAAGTTCACAGCTGGCCTTGTGGAGAGAGGCAAAGCTTAGAGAGCCTCATACTAGACAGCTGACCTTGTGGATGAAACAAAGGAGCTGAGCTGGAGAGGAACACAGCCCTGGGAAGAGAGCAACTCAAGAAGCCTGAACCCTGGCAAATGTCGGCAGCTGTGTTGCTCTAAGACAGGGGTAATAGACTTTGGTGAATGAAGAAACTTATACTTTATGGCCTGGTAACTGTAAGCTTCTACCCCAAATAAATACCTGTTATAAAGACCAACAGATTTCTGGTATTTTGCATCAGCACACCTTTGGCTGAGTAATACAGGATATAAAATGTTTTAAAATACATTATTTCGCAAGTCAATAACAAATAATAAAAGACAATTTGGAAAGGCAAGCAAAAATGTTGTAATTTTCCATGTAAACTTTATAGAATATTAAACAGTGCATCTCATCCAAAAATATAGAAGAAAAAAGAATTGAAGAAAAATAGTCCAATAGAAAGTATTCAGGATATCCTGGTTGCCATTTTGGTCTGTGTTCTGGGGCCAGCTTGCTTGTGCATCTTTGGAAGCTGCACCTTTCTAATCCTTCAGAAGCCTGAGGGTTCCAGGGTTGATTTAGCGGTGTTATTTTGTCCCCATCATAAATCAAGTACTGTATCCCTTTCCCATTTCCTTGTTATGAAGTCACCAAACTGAATGTGATGCTCATTTGAAGCCAGAAGAGCCATGAAAAATAGAACAAATGAAAAGGAGACAGTGTTGTGCTTCCCAAATTGGAACTTTAGATGTTTGATATTGGATCTTTCCACTTTTCTAATGAATGCATTCAATGGTATAAATTCTCCTCTAAGACCTGCTTTTGCTGCACCCCACAAACTATGAAGAAGCATTGGATATTAAGAAGCAGAAAGAACCACATAAAAAAATGTTTGTGAGTGAATCCACTTCCACAACAGTACAGACTGAACATGAAGGCAGAGAATGTAAGAATGTTGGGAAAATATTCTTTCTGACTGCAAGCATTGTTTCCTCAAAATAGCACTTCTATGAATGTAACTTCACTTTGAAGGAATTTGCATCAGGCTTCCTAAGCATGAGGAGATCTGTGTAAGGAAAACAGAATGAAGACAATGAGTTTTGCCAGTTTGCACCACATGATTCTCCTCCCCTTTAAGTGTAATGAGTGTGAAGTTTTCTTGGAAATTCAACCTCATGAGATTCCTTGAGAATTCTTCAGAGAAACCATTTGTGATTTCATGAATTTGGGAAAGGTAGAGTCATATGAGAGAAACATGGAGGAGTGAAACCCTGTGTATGTAAGGAATATTGTAAATCCTTCAGCCAGATATTAAATCTCATTGAGCATGACATATGCATACATTAGTTAGCATTGTAATGAACATGGAAATGCTTCCATATGAAACAAAACATGATGGAATATGAGAAAATTCAAACAAGCATGAAACCATATGAGTGTCCTGAATGCAGTCTGTTCTTTACAGTCATTTTTTTCTCCTCTTTTTAAAAGCCATACTGGGGAACAAGCATAGAAATGTAATGCATGTGGGAAAGTTTTCAACCTGACAGAAAACCTCTTTATTCATCAGAATATTCTTACTGAAGAGAAATCACATATATGTGGGAGAGCTTTAATTCTAATGTCAAATCTCAGATACAAGAGATTTCCTACTGAAAAGACAACCTATGCATGTAAGGTATGTGAAAAATCCTTTAGGTACAAATTCTGTCTCACAGAACATGAAAAAACTCATAGTGGACAGAAACAAAATGAATGTAAAGAATGCAGAGAAGCCTTCAGCCAAAATCAATAGTTCATTAAACATCAGAACATTCATTCTGAAGAAAATGAATGTGGAAAAGCCTTCAACCAGAAGGAAAACCTCATTGACCATCTGAGAATACATGCTGGAGAGAAACTCTTGTGAATGTGATGGATGTGGGAAAGCCTTCATTCAGAATTCAAGCCTCATTGAACACCAGAGAAGAACTTCTGGAGAGATACCTTACATATGTTAGGAATGTAGGAAAGCCTTCAGCAGCAAATCAAATATCACTGACCATGAGAGAATTCATAGTGGATGGAAACCCTATATATGTAAGGAATATGAAATAGCCTACATTCAGAGGCAGTATCTCATTAAAGATTGGAACATTCATACTGGAGAGAAACCCTGTGAATGTAATAAATGTGAATTTCAAAAGAATCTCCACCACCAGTCTGTGAAACTTGTTGCCAGTCTTTTAAGGAAGCGGTTGTGACTGTGCAATTCAGGATGTCTTTCTTCTTTTGGAAAAATGCACTTGCAGTTTGTTCTGAGATCTGCTCCTCCCACTTCTTCTTCCACACTCATCTGTGTTCAATTTGTTACCACTAATTTATGCATCAGAACTCAAGATTTCTCTTAGTTTATGTAAAGATGGGCTTTCCACTTATTTCAAATTATCCTGGTTGTTTTCACTTGTTCTTCAATCCATTACATTCTGGGTAAGCATTTAAAAAATTACCATTTTAAAAATAATGCTGCCAATTATTGTAACATTTTCTTATCAGGCACCCCAACCATTTAATTTTTTCAGATTCTTCACCTGATTCTTATGTGGATTCAAGTTTAACAGCCCCTGTACTACAGTGGCCTGCTTTCCACTTAACTCCACTTTTCCTTCTTATTTTAAATAAGAAATGTTCTTGTCATAATTAGATGATATACTTCTAATCTCAAGTATTTTAAGATTCTGTTGTAGACATACTGTGATTCAAGCAATGGAAGAAATTGTAACAGTGAGGTGGAGCCGGTGGCCACTGGACATTTTTGGGGCAGGGAGAGGAGGGGCAGTTGAAATACTCGGGCTTTTTTGGGACTCTGGGGGTTGTCCTGAGTGGCGAAGCAGTGACGAAAGTAGGCCATTTTCCATCAGAATATACCATGCAGAACTGGGTGGGAAAGAGTGTGGTCTGTGATGTGAACTGTAGTCTATGCTCGGTGGCAAGGCCCCAGGATGTGTATATCCATTGCAGCTGTAATACCACATGGATGGGGAATGGATGTGTGGGGTGTTTTTTTGGGGGTGTGGGTGGTGGGGAGCATGGGAATCCCTGTAGTTTCTGAGTAATATTTGGGTAATCTAGGCACCTTTATAAAATGTATATATATATATAATAACATTTATGTAAACAAATGCACATATATGCATATGTATTTATATATCATTTTACAAATAAAAAAAATTCAAAAAAAACAAAACAAAAAAAAGAAGTTAGAAAATTTATGTATGTTTTTAAGTTGTACTCCAATATTTTTCTCATATATGATAGGCTGAGGGATGGATAAGACTAGAGAATGCATGTATTTACAACAGAAATGTTTAGCCAAGAGAATCTGCCAATGTAGATAATTCTGAGGAAGGAAGAATGAGGGTTGAGGTTAGAGAAGGAATTTTGCTGTTTGCCATAGCAGACATAAATTATTTTTACACTCTTTGCACAGATAATTTGGTTAGAATTTAAAAGAAATTATGAAAATAGTACACATTGAATTTATACAAAGTTGTTGATTTGAAGATATTGATTTGAATCTGCAAAATTACTGTGGGCGCACTTCCCCTCATCCTTTACAAATACCATCACCCATAAAGGAAAATGCTCACTCCACTGAGCACACCCCCAGGTGCCCTGACGGGTGAGGCCTCCCCCAGGAAGAATGAGCATGGAGCATGTGGAGCATGGACACGACCCTCTGAAGGCCACACTGCTTAATACACATGTCTGGTTAGATGGTTGTTAGCACCAAAGCAGAAGTCAGACTTCCTGCTGCTTACTCCCCAGTGAAGACTCGCTAGAGTGACTCACATCACTAAGTGAGTCTCTGAGTGCTGAACAGGGCTTTCTCCCTGTCCTCATTTGTGGATCCAGAACCTATGATGATGGGTTTCATTGGGGCTCTGAGGGTTTTGTTCCCAAACAGTACATTCCCTCTCTGGCCTTGGGGAAGTGTCATGAACACATGTTCCATCCAGCTTCTTCCATTGTTCATCATCTTCTTCCCCTCCAACCCCTCCAATCTCTTCTGGGATAGAAATGTCTGCATCTGTTGTAATTCAGCATGGAGGTAGATGATGCCAGGAATTATCCTGAGAAAGATTGGAATCAGGGGACCTCACTCCATGTGGGATGCAGGCAAGTTTATTTGTATGAAGTTGTTTTTTATACTTCAAATCTGATAACAAAAATAGGGAGTCCTTCACTATTTCCTCAGCTTTGTGCGTTAAAGCGCTGCCTGTTTCTGGCTTCCCTGATAACCTTTCTTGGGAATTCAGACCAGAACATCTTAGTGGTGAGTTCATTCCACTCTACATCCTCCTACAAATATCTGCAGCATGCAGAGTCCTTGGAGACATTAACTAATGTTTCTCTGCAAACAAGCAGACTTTTTAAATGCTTAACCCTTTATGTTCTGGTTCTCAGCATCTTTTCCAACAATTCCCACATTTTGTTTTTTGTTTTTTGTCCAGAGTGACTGTGCCTGTCTTAGGTTGCCCTCCTCTGAAGGTCTTAGCCATCACTGACCACAAGCCAAGCTTCCATGGGCAGGGGTTTGAGAGTCAAGGGTTTTAAGCAGAATCAAGTTACTGGCATGGCTGGCATTTTCAGCCCTATTAATGCAGGACAGTAGGGCTTTGTGAATGCCTCCTAATACAGTTAAGAGAGGCAGAGCACCAATGATCACCACACCGAAGTTAGCAAGTACGGAGGCTGATTTCCACCAATGTAAGGGGTTTATTTTATTCAATTGATTTGTACTGATTGCCAAAATTCGCTACCTGGAAGCGTAGTAAGTTGATTCTGAGACATGCTCAAAATCCTTTTTTGCAAATCTATAATTTCTATAGATAAATTTGTGTGATGACCTACTAAATGATTTTTAATTTTTTCCCATTCATTATGGTAACCATTGTATAGGAGAGGAGTGATACAAAAAGCACTTTCATTCAAATCACACTTCAAACCTTGTTTTAAATTAAGATTACATACCTGATCTCCCATTTGTGTAACAGCCCTCTCTAAGTCATTAAGCCTATTATTAATTTGCTCATCTATATATGCTTGACTATGCCATAGTTCACTAGCATTATGATGACAATTTTTAACATATTACTGTGTTTGGATATTCTCATGTTTCTGCCACAGCAGCAGCTATAATAATATCTTTAAGCCCTACTACAGCAGCTATAATTAATCCAATTAAATGTTGGCTCTTTGCAAATAATGATTTAGAATTTGCATCAGGGGAATACTGCCAGCAGTGATTTATGTGAACCAGAAGCCTTATTCCATGACACCGACGTCCTATTAGAACCACAGTAGAATTCTCCTGTAAAACAGACTTTGATACACAAGTGTAAAGGGAGCAATTGCTGCAGAAAAACCATGTTTGATAAATGCTCACTGTTCCAACTATAAAATCAATGGGATCCTCTACACACTTTATACTGTGAGCTACCATTCCAATGCAGCGTAGTGCTCACCAGTCCTTTTTTCCCAGTTATTGTATAAGTAGGGCCTATTCCCAAAAATACTTTCCATAAATTCTTTTTTTCCCTTTAACTGTCATCCCAAAGGGAGGGAATCAATCATCCCTGATTGATCCATCGAATTTGCCTATTGCTGGTTAAACTGTGTCCGTTTCCTAGCCATGGATATGGATGTGTTTCAGAGACAAATGCCATAGTTTGATTAATTCTGGCCTAAATAACTCTAGTGTAATTGACATTTTCTGGGACTGGGAACCCCACAGGGGTGCCTCCCCAAAATATTCCATAGGAATCATGAAAGACAATTAGTTCACTTTCTATTTGGCATTCATGCTACCCTTCCTCATCGATTTGTCTGGAAAAGGAATATGTGCAGTTTTGAGATTTGTAACTGGAAACATTATAGGATGAGAATAAAATGATTTTAATTAAGATTTCATTTGTTTGGGTCACAACCACAGTCTGATTTTTAATATACATGCATGGTGGTTGTGGCCCAATGCAGAATGGCTGAACTAGGAAGGGTAAAGTCAGATTACTTATGGTTTTTTCTTTTTCATTATTTAGGAAAGGTTGTCTTTTATCAAAAGGCCCAGAAATTCTGAACTGCCATTTAAGAAAACTGAAAATGATGGATCATCCCAGGTAAGTACTCTTATAAGTGGAGGATTAGGTATATATGCCCAGTATGTAAAATTATTACTTCTTATCCCTAATACTTGCATTATCAATAGAACTGTCATCCAGAAAATCTTCATTACAGCTCCTGCTTGAGTCTGCTTCTCTCTGTTTCAGTCTACAGTTGGCAGCCAAAAGGAGATGCTGGAATCTCTAAGCACAAGAGCATACCCTCATCCCCAAATTTTTACCCAAACTTTCTTCCACTGACCATCATTAACATCTTTCCAATATATAGGTTGATGGAGGGTTGATGTATTCTTTTTCCT
Source organism: Cabassous unicinctus (assembly GCA_029593785.1). Lineage (NCBI taxonomy): Eukaryota > Metazoa > Chordata > Mammalia > Cingulata > Chlamyphoridae > Cabassous > Cabassous unicinctus. The sequence goes on from JAQZBX010012529.1 coordinate 38,888, forward strand.
AGGTTGTCAATGCACTTCTGCAGGAGTGTAATTTTTAAACTGCTGATAAACATTTAGAATATTCAATATATATAAGGCTTTATTTAATTTTTGGAGATTTGAATAGAGCTCTTATAATAATTTTCATTTATCAATTTAATATTACCATCCAGAGGTATCAAAATATGCACTGACACTGAACAAACAGACAAATATTAAAAGAATAATGACACACTAACAGAAACATAAAGCTTACTAATTTGATCCACAATTTTCACTCCTTTGGTATAGCTGTGTTCAACCCTGCATCATTTCACATTTTTTATTTTATTGTTTTTAACTTTTTTTCTGGAATCTGTGTTAACTGTAATATATAAGCTTGCTCTTTGAAACACTTTTGTTTGCCATCGGCAAACAGCGAAGACAACATAAACAGCATAAATACAGTTAAGCTATCATTTTGCAGTTTATACAGATATTTAACATGTATTTTTTGGATTACTAATTTTTACGCGTACACTTAGGCTCAAAGTTCAGGAGTAAGCCAGTGATTTAAAACTGAAAGTTCCTTTTAACACCTTCATAATTTTGCACTAATTTTATCAACTTGGCCACAGTGGCCCAACCAGAATCAGCATGGGAACAAAACAGAAAACACCAAAGGTACCAAGTTTTTTCTACACTTCTAGTGGTTTAATTCTATTAGCCCCTATCATCCCACAGCCTTATCATTATGTAGACAGTAGGAGGTGTACAAAGTTGCTGCCTGAATGTTGTTCTTATCTTTTGACAGAGTAGTGATGCTCCTGTAACTGATGCTAGATTTTCCTAATATTAATCCTACTAAATCTTTTGGAATAGGCATTTCTTTAAGATCAGTTTGAGTTACTGTCTTGTTGACTACATCTGCAAGCCTTGCTACAAATTTAGCATAGGGTTGAGTATTTCCTTGAACAATTTTTGTTCACATCAAACTTGTACAATGGCAATATCATCATCATGAGATTGGCGAGGAACCCCAGCCCATTCATGTATTCCTAACATTTGTTCAGCAGTAATAGGCACTGGTGGATTTTGCTGTTGATTTTGTCGTGCTACAATATAGCTTCACCCACCCAGCAAGTTTTAAATTGTAAAAATTTTGCTAAATTAACAACAGCTTCAGCTAACAAATCCCAGTCCCAGGGTATTAATCTGTTTGCTTGTGCCATTTCTTGCACCAATTCTTGAGTATAAGGAGAATTTACACCATATGAGTGCATGCTTCTTTTAATTCTTTGATAGTTTTAAAAGGAATAGGGGCATGCTCATATTGTAACCCCCTTGTTGATTGTTAGCATCTAATGGAATTTGAGTTACTGTTACTGGAAAAGTAAAAAAAAAAACAAAAAACCTGCATAGCCTCTGAATTTCCTTCTCTATTTCCCTCTGCTATGCTTTTCATAATTGAAGAGGATGGTGCTGGCAAATAAACAGAAACTTTTGGAGGGTCATCAAATGTAAAAAATGCATCAGTAGATACCTTATGAGGTGCAGACACTGGTTCAAAAGATAATAAATCATCTTTTGGAGTGGATGGCTTAATGACAGCTGGAAAATTTCCATAAACTAACTTTTTCTCTTTTTTTTCTTTTTATTAGACATGAGTTTATCTGTTTTGGGCTGTTCATTAATTATTTCATATATATTTTCATTAAAATCATCATTAGATTTTCTGCTATAGTTTTAGCAATAACAGTATCCATTTTAATATCTTCATTTTCATATGCAACAGAAATAAGACTATACAAAGACCATACATAACAATGTTTCTGTACAGGGGAAAAGAGTTCTAGTAATTATAGGGTCATCACAGATACCCCTGTATACTTTTTTTTTTAATTGTTCATAAAAATCAAGATTTTCACAGTACATACCAATATTTGTAAAATGATATACAAATATATATGCATATATATGTATTTTCTTACATAAATGTTATTTTATATATATATATTTTAAAGGTGCTTAGATTCCCTAATTATTACTCAGAAATTACAAGGATTCCCATGTTCCCCACCTCCCACACCTCCCACAACATCCCACACCAACATCCTTCATCAGTGTGGAACATCACCCATAATGGATATACACATCCTGGGGCTTTGCCACCAAGCATAGACTGCATTTCACATCATAGACCACCCTCTCTCCCACACAGTTCTGCATGGTATA
>JAQZBX010012530.1:0-41078 GCA_029593785.1 Cabassous unicinctus
ATTTTTGAGTTGTGTAAATAGTATCTTCTAAAAGTTTTGAGAACTCAGCAAAACCAGCTCCATACAAAAGTTGTAGTTTTTGTATTTTCTGAAAAATGGTTAGTAATTCAGCATAAAGATTTACAAGTTCTGGTTAAAACTCGTTGCTTTAGCCAGATGCCAAGTGAAAGTAACTGACCTCTTGAGCTTTCTTAGACAGGAAGACCATTTTAGAGTTCCTTTCCTCCCACTGCAAAATCTAAATGAAACTTATAACTTTTGACTTCACATGTCATCCATTCAAATGCAAACACAGTTTAAAAGATTAAACTGCATCTCATATTATTTTGTGTTCAGCTCACCATTGTTTTTATACTAAAAGAGGCTAGATATGCATAATACTAAAGGCTTTGGAGATACTACAGGAAAGCCATCATAATTTAATTAAATATACTTGAGTGTTTCATTTGCAAAGTTATTTTAGATGACTTACAAACTATTTACTCTCACAGTGAAATTAATTTTAATTGATAATAGAATAAAACAAATGAAAGAAGAGAAGCATGGCCAGTTGAAAGAATGGAAACATTATTACAATTGAACATAAATTCAGATTTTGGGATTTAAAGCATTCAAATAGATAGCAAAATTTAAATTCACATATGTCATCACTTACAAAAAGGAAATGAAACTTTAAGATTTTTTGAAGGGACATTTATCTTATGGACATGTACAGCCATTGGTAGGTATAGCATTTTTTCTTATATGGAGTTGGTAAAATTGGTGGACATACAGTACTAAGATTATACAGGAGAAAAGAAAAGCTAAGGAAAGTATAGTAATTTTTATTTCTGATTAAATCGTTCCTACAGATGAAACATGAAGGAAAAAAAACCAGCAGTCAATGTTTCCACAGTGATGCAATTTGTACTCCTGGGATTTTCTGACCTTCCAAATCTCCAAGGGTTTCTTTTTGGAGTGTTCTCTATCATTTACATGATTATTTTAATTGGAAATAGCCTTATAATCATAATAACCAGACTTGACTCTACACTACAGAAACCCATGTATTTTTTCCTGGCAAATTTATCCTCATTGGAAATCTGTTATGTGTCTGTCACTCTCCCCAGAATTCTGGTGGACCTTTGGACTCAGGAGAGAAGCATTTCTAAGGTGAAATGTGCCACTCAAATGTGCTTCTTCCTTATTCTGGGAGCTACTGAATGTCTCATCCTGGCTGTGATGGCCTATGACCGCTACGTGGCTATCTGTAACCCACTACACTATCCTCTAGTCATGAACCAAAAGGTGTGTATTCAGCTAGCAATAGGTTCCTGGATCAGTGGAATCCCAGTCCAGATCGGGCAAGCATGTCAGATATTCTTTCTGCATTTCTGTGATTCTAATGAAATTAATCATTTCTTCTGTGACATCCCTCCCCTTCTCAAGCTGGCCTGTGGGGAAACATCAGTGCATGAGATATCTGTCTATTTAGTAGCTTTGTTGTTTGTTGCAGTCCCTTTTCTGTTGATACTTGCCTCCTACAGCAAAATCATTTCCACTATTCTGAGGTTGCCAACAGTGCAAGGATGGGCCAAAGCCTTCTCCACATGTTCTTCTCACCTGCTAGCTGTTGTTTTATTCTATGGATCTGTTACCATCACCTATTTAAGGCCCAAATCCAATCATTCTGCAGGAACTGACAAGCTGTTTTCTCTTTTCTATACCATTGTGACTCCAATGTTTAATCCGATGATATATAGCCTTAGGAACAAGGATGTTATAACAGCACTAAGAAAATTATTACTTAAAAAATAGTTTGATGAGCTTGTTATTGATTTACCTGATAGTCACATAATTTTCAAAGAAACATTTTGAATTTCTATATTACCCCTTTGACATTTAATCACTTCTGCCTGAGGATGTACTTTAAAGAGTTAGCTTGAAATGTACTGTGCTTGCTATATACTAAGCATATTTATCTACCTTCAAAATGCCATGTGTAAAGAATAATTTTGTCTCATAAATAAAATAGTAATGTGTATAATATTTTCCCTTTATAAGCTATGAATACAAGTCAAGTTTCTAAGAAGTTTAGCTTAAATATACTAGAAATTACATAAGATTATTTACCAAAATAATTGCTTAAATCTTCCAATTTTATTTGCTATCATTCCTCTTTGTTTCTACAACACAGAAACTGATCAGTAGGTGAATATTTGTTGAGCAAATGATTAAATGATTGATTATTTAAATGTATATTACTATGCCCTACTTCAAACTCTTGCCAAAACCTAGAGATAGTAAAGCATTGGTAATCATATTTTAAGATATTATGACCCTATCTAGAATTACTCAAATCATATTCTTAAAGGGAAAGCATATATGAATTTAGCTCCCTTACTTGTACGTTCTTGTCTGAGCACATGATGTGATAGAAAATGTGCACCAGTCTCAGTCAGTTTATTTTTTACTTATTCCCTCATTATTCTTAGCAATTATGGTCCTAAAGTAATCTGCTTTGATATTTCATCTCTTTCAAGACTATACTCCAAACAAATATATTCTCAATCTATTTTGGATGAGCACTGCTGTATATAAAAGTTTGCCTCTTCAGTTCTTTTTTAAAGGGCCATTAAATATTATCTTCTTAGCAATAATAACATTTGTCTTAAAGCCTCTCTAAATAAAATATATTTGAAAACTAAAAATAATCATCCATATGATAGTCATAGTAATTAGGTATTGTAAAGCCTCATTTCACCAAACAATTGGATGACAATGGATGAGCCCTCATAGGATATAAAGGATTTCACCATAATGACTTGAAGCTGCAACATAGTATGTGGTCTATTTCCTTTGAACTATAATCCCCCCTAACCATCTGCATACAGATCTTCTTATTCAAGTTATGAATGTCCTTCTAGCATATAATTAATACTTGTAATAAAAATTAAAGTTATGGTAGATCTGTTCACATTTCTTTCCAAATGCACATGACTGGCAATTAAGTTTTAACATTAACATTTAACATTCATTACCAGATAGCCAAGTAGAAATTTGGTCCGAGTTAGATAGGAAGATGATAAACTTTCTTAGTATACAAAAAGCTAAGGAAGATGTTATAGTAAGCGTTACCAGAATGACAAATGAGGAGTTAAAGGCAAAGTCAAACTGGACAAGAGTGAATGTCTTGAGTGCCTGAGGTAGTCAGAAGTAAACTATTTCATGTACTCCCATCCCCCATCCTAGTAACATAAAACAAGAACAAAGTAGAGTATGAATCCTGAGTGACTTAATTAACTTTACTATGTAATGTAATGTTATATGAGACATTGCTGAGTGACATAGTTTATAGGGATCCAATTAAATGAAGATCATATTAAAAAATCACACTTATTTCATTGGGAGATTGTGATAGAGGAGAAAATGGCCTCCTAGAAATGGACATATCATAATTCCTGGAATCTGTGAATATATTACATAACAGGGCAAAAATGGCTTTGCAGATGTGACTAAGGTAATTGAAATCTGAAATGAAGAGATTATCTTGGATTATTCTGGGAGGCTAAATCTAATCTTCCGTCTGACTGCTGAAATTATCAGGTCTCAGTTTAAGGTCTTCAACTTATTGGATGAGACTTCTTTCATTGCTGAAAGCTATTTGCTTTTTTGATTGTAGATGCAATCAAAATAGATGCAATCAACTGGCTGATAAATAAATCCACAAATACCCTTGCAGTAATAATCAGGCCAGTGTTTGAATGATCAACCAATTGGACACCATATCCTAGCCAAATTTATACATTAACTTATCACAAACAAGATACTATGACCAATTGTATGCTAACAAATGGGATAACCTGTAAAGAATGGACAAATTCTTAGAAACTCAAAATCTACCTACACCCAATCAAGAAGAAATAAAAGATCAAAATACACTAATAGCAAATAAAGGGATTGCATCATTAATAAAAACCTACCAAGAAAGAAAATCCCAGGACCAGATGGCATCACTGCTCAATTTTACCAAACATTCCATAAAGAATTAACCCCAATTCTTCTCAAAATCTCCAAAAAATTTAAGAGGAAGGAAAATTTCATGAACAAAAATTCACTCAAAATGGACAAAAGACCTACGAAAAAGCACATCCACTTGTGATGAGCCTCTGTGTCACTGATTATTCTCTAATGATTTCCTACATTTAATTACATTAATTTTTGCCTTACTTTATTATTTTTTTTCTTTTGTTTGCTTTGAGTTGAACTTTATTCAATTTCTCAGGAAAAAACTTAGTCTAATGATTTGAGACTTTCCATGTTTCTAATGTAAACATTTAATGATGTACATTTCCCCCTCACCAGTATGTGAGCTACATTGTAACATTTAATATATTGTTTATCTTCCTTTAAGTTCTGTGTAATTTTAAAATTTCCTTTATGTCTTCCTCCTTGACCCACTGATTATTTAGAAGTGTGTTGTTTATTTCCAAGTTATTCAAGATTTTCCTCATCTCTCTTTTATTTATTTATTTCATTCCACTGTGAGAGAACACACTCTATGATTTCAATTCAATTAAAAGTGTTCAAGTTTAATGATCTAGAATCTGTTGTGTGTGAAGTCTTTTATGACAATTAGGTCCTTGGATATTTTCTATCTACTACTTTTACCAGTTGCTGAGAAGGGGGTGTTGAATGTGTTTCTTTGAATAGGGTGGGTATAAATTCAGTTAGATCAATACGGTTGTGTTATTCAGATGTTCTACATCCTTGCCAATGTCTGTCTTGTTCTGCCAGTTACTGAAAGAAGAGTGTTAAAATATCCATATATAATTTTGGATTTGTCTATTTTCCTGATATAACCTTTTATATCAGATTTTGCCTTTTCTCTGTTGTAGCTCTATAGTTTAATGCATATACATTTATAAATTCTATGTCTTCTTTATGAATTGATGCTTTCATCATTATGACATGTCTGTCTTTATTTCTGTTTATTTTTCTTGTATTGAAGTTTACATTTTATGAAAAGTATTTACATGGTATATCTTTTTCCCTCTATTTATTTTAACCTTATATATCATTTTACTTAATGTTAGTTTACTGTAAATAGTTTATATTTTAGTCTCTCACTTTGTTGTGTTTTAAACTCAATCACTATTTTAATTGATATATTTTGATCTACAGTTTTAAGGTAATTACTCATATGATGGATTATTGTTTTGGTTTTCCTTGTGACTTTGTTTCTGAACTCCCTCATTCCTGTCTTCTTGGATTATTTGAGCTTTTTCAGCATTCCATTTTGATTTACCTGTTATATATTCAGCTAATTCTCATCCACATTATGGGTATTAGGGGTATAGCACTCACATGATCTGGAAAATCCAAGTAAAATGCTTTGGCCATCTCTTTGTACCAGAGAAGTCTGAATTTTTTTCTTTTTCTTTGATGGGGTATTTAGAGTACTTTATCTTAAAGTTAAGATTAAGGAATTGTTCATAGGCTATCTGTAGGTCATATATGCAATTGACTATATGAAACATACTGCATGAAAAAGAAATAAAAATATGAAATAAATATGGATTTTTTTTAAAAAATGAAGCAAATTTGAGGAGAATAACACTAATCATATTGCATGTTAACATAAGACATTAAACAAATAACTTTTGAACTTCCTTACTGGTACTCATTGGCTTTAAAACCTGGGTCTCAATTTTCTTCTAGGCTGATGTAGGTCCTCTGAGGCATTTTTTTTTTTCCAATATAGGGCAGTTTCATCAGCATTGAATATCTCTTCTGGTTTGTAGTCTTTCTTTTAAGTTTCTTAAGGATTTCAGAAAACTTAGTAGCAGCACTTTATTGGTAGACGCTGCCCCTCCCATTACTTTTACATCGTATAGGCTAAACATTTTTTAAAAATTTTCAAAGCATTCTTTGCTGGAATGAAAATCTGTAGGGGTAGACCCGTCACTTGCATTTTCCTTGAGGGAATCAAATAAGGATTTAGCCTTTTCTCATATGATGCCAGAGTATACTGGAATGCCTTTTTAAAATAACAATCCTGCACCCAAAGAATGTTGCACTTTGTACAGGAGTTAGATGCAGATTTCATGGTTCATACAGATGCTTTCCAGTTGTTGGTGAAGCAGCAACAACAGCTTCGCAGATTTCCTTGTCTTTTTTCTTGATATGCCTTCAGTCGACTAATTAATGCTGTAATGGCTGAAAATCGCAACCCCAATTTTGCCTGAAGGAAGCATATCTAACAATTCTAATTTTTCCTTCAAGTTCATCACTTTCTTCTGGTTCTTGGGAACACTTTTCAACCACTAGGAACTGTATGCTTAAGACCCACAAATTTAATAGAGTTTATGGCCTTTAACGACATAGGACATGAGAAACACGGAATGCAAGGATCACTGCACATAACAATGAGATGTCACCAGAGTCCTGAAAACAATCTTAGCATCCCCAAAACAGTGCATAGATTCACATTTCTTTTACTAAAAATTTAATTTTAAGAAACAAATTGTGTCTGTTCACGATATTAACAGTAAAATACATACTGTACAGTTAACATTATATATAACATTGCATATATTTTATGCATTTATAAATTACTAAACTTTTAAAGATATCTTTACATTTTTAGCCTTTGTGTGTCATCTGCTGGCTTTTATGTTTCTTTTGCAAACTTAATTTTTTATTTATTTTAACTTTAATAAATGGTGTATGTTTATGATATTAAAAGACAAAATATGTTCATATCATATGATAATATGCATATATTCTATGCATTTCTGAGTTACTAAACTTTTTCTGCTGGTCTTTGCATTTCCTCTGCAGTTTCCACAAAGTTCCCCAAAAGTCCCATTTACTTTCTTATGCCAACCCACTATCTATTGAAACTGCGATGGGGAGAGTCACAATATGGGAGGGATAAATGTACTAAAAATCAATACAAAGCAGGATATATGCAGTATAGAATGAATTTTTTGGGATACAATTATATAGTCTAAATATCATTAAAATAAATACTTTGTTTTTATAAAACCTATTTAAGTTGGTATAATGACAAAGAAATAATATAAACTTGCAATAATTAATAGAAACTCACTTTTAATTGAAATTAGTGTATGGAACAAGATTTTTTTGTGTGGCTTACATTCCTTGAAAACTTTCTTTTCTTCATATTCTTTATTCTTTAGAATGAAAGATGGTTAATGTTAGATTTTGTTTTACAAGATTTGGGGGCATTTCCACCTCATAAAATTGTAAGTAGGTAAAATTGGGATTCCACAATTAAGGGCAAGTGTATCAATAACTTATTAAAATACACACATATTACAAAGTAGTTGTACCACTTTATATTCCCACCAGCAGTGTATAATGTATCTAGTTACTCCATATACTTTCTATATCTTGGTGTTGTCAGAATATTTTTCAATTTTATTTTATACAGCAGGCATGAAGTCATCTCACATTGTGATTTTAATTTACATATCCTTCACAACTAATAATTTTGAGCAGATTTTTATGGGAATCATAATCATTCACATGTTCTGTGCTGTCTTTCAATCCTGTTGTCTATTTTTCTTTTTGTGAATTATTGATTGTAGGAATTTTTTGTCTATTCTCAAAATAGGTATAAGTTGTAAATATTTTCTCCGTATCTAAATGATGCTTTTGTTTAATCTTAATGGTGAATTTTCTAGAAATAATTTTTGATTTTCATAAAGTTCACAGTATTATTTTTCTATTATTTTAACTACTTTCAGAGTCATCTTGAGAAAATTTCAATTTACCCCAATTTCTCCCATGTTATATTCTAGAATTTTATAGTATTATGTTTAGGTTTACATTACAATGTGGTTGAGTTGACTCACACTGGTTGTTGAGAGTCAACTGAGTGTGCATATTTACCCAATGCTGCATTCAGAGACATCATGTTGGTAGCTTCAGGGTTTCCACGGTGAAGATATTTACATTGTAGAAATTATCAAATGATGCAAATCAATATTTCCTTTTTTCTTTTGTTTTCTTTGTTTGTTTGCTTTTTATTAATTCTTGGAAAGCCAGGACACCTTTACATAACTGGTGTTAGAAGAGAGTCATATCCTATAATTATATTTTGTTTATGATCTTATGGTCAAGATAGAGATGTTAATCTGTTCCCCACCATTACTATGCAGTTGTTCTTAAACAGTTTGTTGATAATGATTTTTTTCCCCACTACATTTCTTTGGAGACCTGGTGGGGAATAAATTTAACCTAAAAGATTAGGTCCATCTTGAGTTTTAATCGGCTATATGGATCTATTTGTATTCCTTTAGAAAAACTACAATCTCTTGAATACTGTATATAAATATTGAATTATTCAAATCTTGGCCTTTTTGCTAAGATCAAGTGTAAATATTGAAGTAAGGTCGTGTAAGTCCTATAATATTCTTCTTTGTTTTTCAATATTGTTTTCCCTATATAGATCTTTGAAATTTGGGGAAGTTTACTTCTTAACAATTTTGATTCTTCCCTTTGATGGACTTTGGATTCATCTCTATTCATTCAGTTATTATTTTAATCACTTCACAAAGTTTTGTCATTTCAGTGGAGAGGGCTTTCACATCTTTGGGTAGATTGGTTTCTATGCTTTTCATGTGATCAAATTAATTTTAATATAAATGTTTCTTAAATTTTATTATTTAATTGTCTGTTGGTAGTGTATGGCACTATAATTTAGTTCTGCATATTCACTGTGTGTTCTATGACCTTGCTAAATTCACTTATTAGTTCTAATCTATAAACTTTAGCATACTTGGGATTTTCTATGGAGATAATCTGGTCATATTTTAATAATGATATCTTTTACTTCCTCCTTTCCAATAAGTATGTAGTGATTTATTTTGCTTGCCAAACTTCAATGACAAGGTCTTCTATTGAATATTAATAGTAAGAGTGAATATCCTTACATTTTTCTGGTCTTGAGGGAAAATACTCAATATTTTGCCATTATGTATGGTATTAGTTGTAAGATTTTCATAAAATTCTGGCAGAAAGACTCTAGAGTGGCTCCATCATACTTGCATCCCCAGACTTACTTCATTCTGCAATTCCCTGACCTTGAGTATGGACAGAAATTAATGGAATGCATGTTGTTTCAAGCCACCAAGTTTATGATAATTTCTTACAGCAATAATAGGAATCTAATGAACATGGAAAGCCTCTCCCTAGTTCCATCACCAAACCACTTTTTAAAAATCCAGACAATCTCTTCTCTGCAATCTCAAGACATTTTTGGTCCTGCTTGAGAGCCACACAGCTCTCCTCAGAAAGCCTCAGTATATAAAAATCTTCTCGTATCTCCTTGGTGTGTGCATCATCTGTCTGAACATCTGAAGTAAATTTGGATACTATGAGGTCTACCCCATTTCTGCAGAGTGACCCCAAGATGGATGATTCCAAGGCAGCAGGACCAAGAGTCCAGAGAGTAATGCTTAATGTCAGGGAAAAGTATTCCTAGGCCTGAAACTGGGAATTTCCTCCCCTAAGATTTCAGAGTTGCTATGGACCAGTGACTCCTTTGGATATCCTTTTTTAACTTGCATTGCTAGGAGACTCTCTTTTTTTGCTGACTTTGATGAAGGACATAACATTGTAGGCCAATGTAGCAAGGGCCAAGGGAGGCCTTTAGGAACTAAGGGTAGAATCCAGCCAATATCCAGCAAGAAAGAAGTGGTCCTCATCCTTCAAATGTCTTCCCCAACCACATACTCAGTTAATGAGCCAGCCCCAGCTGACACTTTGATTGCAGCATTGTGAGACCCCCATAAAGATCTGCTAAGAGTACTGTTCCACAAGTAATAGACAGATACTGTTATTTTTTTTCTCTCTCTTTTCTTTTTTAAAGAAGTTTTAGATTTACAGAAAAATTAACCAAAAGTGTAGGGAATTCCCATTAACCCCCTATTTTATTAAACATCTTTTCCCCTATTATTAACATCTTAGATTAGTGTGGTACATTTGTTACAATTGGTGAACCAATATTAAAACATTGCTAGTTATCTACATCTGTTGTTTATATTATGGTTGACTGTTTGTGCCATACAGTTTTATCGGCTTTGTCAAATGTGTAATGTCATGTATCTGTCATTACAGTATCATACAGAACAATTTTTCTGCCCTAAAAATGCCCATGTTCCACTTATTCCTCCCTCCCCCTCCCTTGTGAACCCCTGGCAACTACTATTTTTATAGCAATGTTACAAGTTTTTCTGCTTATACAAGTTAACTGCAATAACAATAATTCTACATTGATGCGTGGTTACACTCTCTTTTATGTTTTTTCATTCCATCCCAAATATTGAGGGATTTGGGATGATGTCCACTTTGACTGCTTCAGATGGAGAAAGGACTTAGATATTATGTGGTAGATGGAATGAATTGTTTTGCTTGAATTTTTATCTTTGCTTTTTGGGATCGGAATAGTCCATCAACTAATTTTGCTGGTTGTCCAGGGTGAGCCTGAAGAATTAGAGAGTAGATGTTGGGTGCAATTCTGCTAAGATTTAGGGCTCAACTGGCATATAAACAATCCAGTGACTTAAGACTCTGAGAGATATATTTAACGGGTTTATTGAGAATTACAGGTTCAACAAAAAGGAGTAGAAAAATCATGAGTTGGAGAATTATAAATGAGTATAACTATGTTACATTGAAGGCATAAATTATATATTCCCTAATAGGTTCTGCTCAAGGGCTGTTGATTTCATGAGGCTATGTGCCTTGCCTATGGTGTCATGAAGTCTCTAGAGCTCTTTGGATCACTTTTATTTGAAGCTTTGTTTACTGTGACAATGAAATGAAATCTGCCTGAGACCTGCATGAATGAAACCTCCAGAATGACCTCCTGACTAGTTTTGAAATTTCTTTGCCATAAAAACTCTTTTTTTAAATTTAATGTTTACCCCTTTTGTTCAAGGTCCCTTTATAAATGCATCACTTTTCATCACTTGTCAATCAACCCTCAATTCCAGGGAGGGTCATTCTCAGGAGGATAATTCTCAGGAGTCATGTCTCATATTGCGGAGAAAGCAGTGAGTTCAGTTGCTGAGTTTGGCTTAGCGAGAGGCCATATTTGGGGCTTTCAAGGCAATAACTATTAACCATCAATTATAATTAGGCTATTTCATTTTTACAGGAATAAGTTCCACAAGCACAAGAATTAAGATAAAGGGCTAACCATATTGTCCTATTTCCTTTTCTTATTCATAGCCTATATACTCCAGAATTTTTCATGATTTTATTTGAGAATGTAGCAGAACACTTCCACAGGAAGGAAGTCTAATATTTTGTCTTCTGTTTGATCCTCTATCTATCAAGAAACACCTATGACAACACACACACATACACACATATATATCCCATAGAAGTATGCTTTAGGTGCATTTTCCCACACGTATTATACCACTATCTACACCCTGTACTAGTAACATACCTTTGTTATAAATCCTGAAAGAGCATTTTTATATTGTATAATTAACCACAATCTTCGGCCAACCCAGACTTCTCTGTATGATACAGTGCCCTGTTTTATCCTGTAGCATCATGGATGGTTCAAAACTCCCCCTTTCAACCACAGTCACAGTCACACTTCTGCATTGTTAATTATTCTCACATTGCTGTGTCACCATCACGTCTGTCCATTTCCAAACCATTACAACCAAACTAATTATAAATTCTGCACTGATTAAATATCAGCTTACCAATCTCTACTACACTTCCATGAGTCTGCTCACTATTCTTAGTTCATGTCAGTGGATCAGGCAAAATCTGTCCTTTTGTGTCTGGCATATTTCATTCAACATAAGATCCTTGAGGTTCATTCATGTAGTTGCATAGTGTACAATATTGCATTATTTCTTACAGCTGAGTATATTCCATCAGATGGATACATCAAATTTTGTTTATCCATTCATCTGTTGATGGACACCTGGGTTGCATCCATCTTTTGGCAATTGTGAGTAATACCGCTTTTAGCCTTCATATAAATATATCTGTTAGTGTCTCTGCTGTCAATTCTTCTGGGTATATACCTAGTAGTGGGATTGCCAGACAATATGGCAATTCAATACTTAACTTCCTAAGGAACTGCCAAAATGCCTTCCACAGTGGCTGCACCATTGTGTATATCCACCAGGAGTGAAGGAATGTTCCTATTTCTCCACATCCTCTTCAACACTTGTAGTTTTCTGTTTTTTAATAGCAGCAAATCTAGTAGGTTTAAAATTGATATCTCATTAAATTTTAATTTACATTTCCCTGACAGCTAGTGATTTTGAGCATCTTTTCATGGGCTTTTTATCCATCTGTATTTCCTCTTTGGAAAAGTATCCATTCAAGTTTCTTGCTTATTTTTAAAATTGGTTGTTTTTTCCTTTTCTTTTTAAATTTGTAGAATTTTTAAAATATGTACTGGATATTAGACCCCTATTGAGCATATGGTTTCCAAACATTTTCTTCCATTGTGTAGGCTGCCTTTTCACTTTCTTGTCAAAGTTCTTTGAAGCAGAGATATTTTTATTTTTGAAGAGGTCCAATTTATCTAATTTTTCTTTTGTTGCTCACACTTGGATGTAAAACTCATGAAACCATTGCCAACCACAAGGTCACATTGATGCTTCGCTAGGTTACTTTCTAGTAGTATTATGGTCCTGGCACTTATATTTAGATCTTTGATCCATCTTAAGTTAATTTTTTATAGGGCATGAGAGAGGCATTCTCTTTCATTCTTTTGGATATTGATAGCCAGTTCTCCCTGGACGATTTGTTAAAGAGAATATTCTGTCCCAATTAAGTGGACTTGGCAGCCTTGTTGAATATCAGTTGGCCGTAGATATGCAGATACATTTCTTAATTCTCAATTCAGTTCCATTGGTTAATATGTCTATCCTTGTGCCAATTCCATGCAGTTTTGACCACTGTAGCTTTGTAGTATGCTTTAAAGTCAGGTAGCATATGTCCTCCAAATTCACTTTTCTTTTTCAAGAATTTTTTGGCTATTTGGTTCGCCTTATCTTTTCAAGTAAATTTAATAATTGGCTTTTCCATTTCTCTAAAAAAATGCTATTGGAATTTTTTACTGTGCTTGTGTTGAAACTATAAATCAATTTAGATAGAATTAACACCTTAATGAAGTTTAGTCTTCCTGTCCATGAACTTGAAATATCCTCCCATTTATTTAGAACTTTTTTTATTTCTCTTAGCAATGTTGTGTAATGTTCTGTATACAAGTTCTTTAAGCCTTTAGTTAAGTTTATTCTTAAATATTTGATTCCTTTAGCTGCTATTGTAAATGGAATTCTTTTAATGATTTCCTCCTCAGATGACTCACTATTAGTTTAAAGAAACACTACTTATTTTTGCTTATTGATCTTATATCCTGCCACTATATTGAACTTGTTCATCAGCTCTAGTAGCTTTGTTTTTTAATTTTTCAGGACTTTCTATATCTAGCATCATGTCATCTGCAAACAGTGAAAGTTTTACTTTTTCTTTCTAATTTGGATTCCTTTTATTTATTTTTCTTGTCTAAGTGCTCTAGCAAGAACTTCTAACAAAATGTTGAATACTACTGGTGACAGTGGGCATCATTTTCTTATTCCAGATATTAGAGTAAAAGCTTTCAGCTTTTCACCATTAAATTTGATGTTAGCTGGGGTTTGTTCTTATATAACCCTTATCATGTGGAAGAAGTTTCTTTCTATTATTATCTTTGAAGTGTTTTTATCTCAAAAGGATGCTGAATTTTGTTGAATGTCTTTCTGCATCAATAGATATGGGCATGCAATTTTTCTCCTTCTATCTGTTAATGTGGTGTATAACATTCATTGATTTTCTTATGTTGAACCATCCTTTGATGTTTTTTGGATGCAATTTCCAAGTATTTTGATGAGGATTTTTATATCAAAAATCTTTCATTAGAAAGATTGGTTCATTAGAGGGATTATTTTCCTTTAGCTTCTTTATATGGCTTTGGTATTAGAGTGATGTTGGCATCATAGAATAGATTAGGTAATATTCCCTTCTCTTCAATTTTTGGAGGAGTTTGAGCAGGATTAGTATTAATTCTTTTTTGAATGATGAATAGAATTCACCTTTGAAGCCATCTGGTCCTGGGAAAGATTTGATCACTGATTCTGTCTCATTTCTTGTGATTGTTCTGTTGAAGGCTTCTAGTTCTTCATTCTTCAGTGCACATTACTTGTGTGTTTCTAGAAATTTGTCCTATATATCTACACTGTATAACTCATTGGCATACAGTTTCTCTTAGTATCCTTTTATACTTATGCGTTATACATAATACACTTTATGTCTGTTGGGTAAGGTGTGATGTCACATCCCTCATTTCTGATTTTATTTATTTGTATCTTCTCTCTTTTATTCTTTGTTAGTCTAGGTAAGGGATTTTCAATTTTATTAATATCAAAAAGACAGCTTTAGTTTCTGTTAATTTTCTCTATTTTTTTAAAATCTCAATTTCATTTAATTCTGCTCTAATCATGGTTATTTCTTTCCTTCTGTTTGCTTTGGGATTACTTTCTTGTTCTTTTCTTAGTTCCTCCAGATGTGCAGTTACATATTTTATTTTAGTTCTTTCTTCTTTTCAAATGTAGGATTTTATGGCTATAAATTTCTCTCTCAGCACTGATTTAGTTGCATCCCATAAGTTTTGATATGTTGCATTCTCTTTTTAATTCACTTCAATAAATTTACTGATTCTCTTCCAATTTCTTCCTTGACCCACTGATTATTTAAGATTATTACATAACTTCCATATATTTGTGAATTTTGCTGTTTTCTGACCATTTTTGACTTCCAGCTTCATTCTTTTGAGGTTGGAGATAGTGCTTTGTATAATTTCAAACTTTCGAAATTTGTTGAGACTTTGTCTGTCTTAGCAAATGGTCTATCGTGGCAAATAAACCATGAGTGCTTGAGAAGAATATATATTCTGCTGTTTTGGGTACAGTGTTCTATATATGTCCATTAGGTCTAGTTTCTCTAAAATCTCCTTTTCTTTATTGATACTCGATCAAGATATTCTGTCTATTGCTGAGAGTGGTATATTGAAGTCCCAACTCTGGCTGTAGAGACATCTCTTTCTCCCTTTACTGTTGCCAGTATTTGTCTCATGTATTTGGGGCACCCTGGTTATGTGCATAAATATTTATTATTGTTCTTTCTTTTTGGTAGATTGCCCCTTTTATTAATATAATGTCCTTTATTTGTCTCTTACAACAGATTTGTGCTTAATGTCTATTTTGTCTGATATTAGTATAGCTACCCCAGCCCTTTTATGGGTACTGTTTGCATGGAAAATCTTTTCCCAACATTTTACTGGCAACCTATTTGTGTCCTTGTGTCTAAGGTGAGTCTCTTGTAGCGGCATATAGTTGTGTCATATTTTTTAATCCATTCTGTCAGTCTGTGTCTCTTAATTGGGCATTTTAATCAATTAATCTTAGTCTTACTATAAAGGCAGTACTTATTTCAGACATTTTTTCTTTAGACTTATATGTGTCATATTTTAATTTTGTTTCTCTTTTTACCTTTTAGATACCCTTACGTAGTCTTGTTTTCTCTAGTCTCTTTCAAACCTCTCTCTTCTGTCTTTTCCTTTCAACTGGCATAACTCCCTTTAGTATTTCCTGAAGCTGACAAATCCCTTCAATTTTTGTTTATCTTTGTATATTTTGACCTTGCCCTCATTTTAGAAGGACAATGTTTTTTGGATACAGAATTTTTGTTTGGCAGTCTTTTCTTTTCTTTCAGCATCTTAACTATATCATATCACTGCCTACTCACCCCCACAGTTTCAGATGAGAAATTAGCACTTAATCTTATTAAGCAAGTGCAAAATTGATGTGATGGATCTTTTTTCTTTTGCTGCTTTCAAGATTCTTTCTTTATCTTTGGCATTTGACAATCTGATTTTGCGTCTTGGAGTAGTTCTGCTAGGAATTATTCTGTTTGGAGTATGCTGTACTTCCTGGATACGTACATCCTTGTCCATCATAAGACTTGGGAATTATCCAAACATTACTTCCTCAAACATTCCCTCTGCCCCTTTTCCCTTCTCTTCTGCCTGTGGAACACCCAAAATGTGTGGTTTAATGTTTCATGTTGTCATTCAATTCCCTGATTCCCTCTGATTTTTTTCTATTTCTTTGTCTATCTGTTCTACTATCTGTGTATTTTCAGATTTCTTATTTTCCACTTTGATCATTTCTTCCACTCCCTGTTCAAATTTGCTGTTTTGTGATACTAGTGTATTTTTAATTTCTTCCATTGTGGCTTTCATTACCATAAGATCTGTATTTTTATGTATGTTTGCAATTGCTTCTGTGTGTTTATCCAGTGTCTTTTTATTATTATTATTATTATTAATATTATTATCATTATTAGTTTTAGGATGTACCAGGGATTGAGCCTGGGATCTTGCACATGGGAAGTAAGTGCTCAAACCACTGAGCTACTTCTTTTCCCTGCCCATTGTCTTTTTAATATCCTTTATCTCTTCACTCATCTCATTGAATTCACTTAGGATATTTGTTTGCACATCTTCAATTAATTGCTCCACATACTGTGTGTTCTACATTTTAGTCTGTTAATTTGACTGGGCCATGTCTGCCTGCTTTTAGTATGGGATATAATTTTTTGCTGATGTCTAAGTGTCTGTTTTTCTTGATGGGCTTATTGTCTCTTGCTTAGGGTTTTATTTTTGTTTGGCTTTGGACTAAGGTCTTCTTTGACACTTGGTTATTCTTATTCTAAATCTATAGAATTGTCTGTGTTTTAATAAAAAAATAAAAGAACAAAAAGAGAAAAAGAAAGAAAATTAAACATGTATGTATATATAAAAAATAAAAGAAAGAAAAAATAGATATATAATGAATAAAATGTAAAAATAAAATAAAAACAAAAACAGGAAAAAATAAAAGACAATAAAAAGGAAATGAAAAAAAAGAATAAAAGATAGAAAAAAAGAAAAAAGAAAAAGAAAAAAGAAATAAAAAGAACAAGAAAAAAGGTTGGCATCTTTCCCAGGTCACTTGCTTTGAGGTAGGCTCTTTCTTAGTGCTGTCCTTGCCCATCAATCAATGCCTTGTTTCCTGCTTACTGTCAGTGCTTAGATGATGAGAGAGGGAGGGAGGGAGGGAAGGAGGAAAGGAGGGAGAAATGTAGGTAAGGAGGGGAAAAAAAACAAAAACCCAACTGGGTCACTCTCTCAGGCCACCTGCAACTGACTAGGACCTTCCTTATCTGTTGACTGTGTCTGCCAATCAATTGCTCCACTGCCTACCTCTCCACAGGTACCAAGTTAAGGAAGGGAGAGAAAAGAGAAAAAATAAAATAAACATAAACAGGCCTACATCTAAACCCTCTTGTGATTTCCTAGGTCTTCTCACTGTCTTGATTGTCCTATTTCTGGTTGCTGTTCTGGTGACTCTCTGGGCAGCAGTCTGGTGACTGCCCTGAGTGCCCCACAACCCTCTACTTCCTCAGTGTCCAGCTATGTCACCACACAGCTCCCTTTTGCCTCATTCCCCTGTTGCCACCACACTCCAGCTCCCAGCTGGGACCCCCTCTCCAGCCACCTTCTCTGATAGACCATATAGCACCATGGCTAACTCTATGACTCACAAGCCTGACTGCCTTCCCACAGTTTCTGGAAGAAAAGAGCAGCCTGCCTTTCCCTCTTCTTCCAACTTGGATCTCTCCTAGATATTTAATTTTTTTAGGAGGTACCAGGGACTGAACCTGGAGCCATGTACATGTGAAGCACTCTCTCAATCACAGAGCAATACCCATTCTTAGATATTGTCTTAATCTGCTAAAATTTTTGGTAATTTTTAATACAGTATTAGATAAAAAAAAGGAAGATACCTTTTATCAGCCTGGGAAAGTTTCCTTCTTTTTGTAATTCCATAATGCATTTGGTTTTTTAATGAATTTTAAATTGCCTAAGTCCTTTTTCACATCTTTTGAGATGATCATGCGGCTTTTCTCCTTTAATCTTAACATGGTTAAGTAATTGATTGCATTTCAAATTTTAATCATTTAATTTCTGGGAAATATCTCTCTTGCTTATATTATCATTTTTTAATATATAAAGTGCTAAGTGATATTTGCAAATATTTTCTTAAGGATTTTTGTATGTATGCCTATAAGGATAATTGTTGGTAATGTTATTTTTTGGTAAGGTCCTTTTCAGGATTTGCTTTTAAGTTTATTTTGAATATACAAGTAGGAAAGGAAGTTATATTTCTCTATTCTCTGAAAAATTTACATAATTTGAAATTATTTCTTGCTAAATTATTTAGAATTCACTAGTGAAGCTCTTTGGAAGTGATGATGTTTTTATAGCATATTTTTCCTAGATAGACAAAAACAGTTTCACAATTTTAATTAAATCCTACCTTTTAAAATATGTTGTTCTTTTGGCATTATTTTCTAGTGAAATTATTATTTTACGATGAAAAATCATCTCTTTATGTGTCTTTTTCTGGGTGAATTTCCTATTTTTCAAATTTTGTTTTGTTTTGTTTTATTTTATCTCAAATAGTGATTCACATTGCATTCATTATGCTTTGTGCTCACTGATATTCTTAGAACTGAGCATTTATGTAGTTTATCAATTTTGATTTCAGATATTATCTCTTCTAATAGTTCTTTTTTTAAAAAATTTTAAGTGATTTTTAATTTTTTTAAAAAGATACTTAGATTACATAAATGTAACACACAAAAATATAGGGATGCCCATATGTCCCACTCCACATACCTCCCACACCCACCCATATAAACATCCTTCAGTAGTGTGGCACTTTCATTGTGATTGATAAACACATCCTGAGGCTTTGCCACTGAGCATGGACCACAGTTTGCATTGCAGTCTACATTATATCCCATACATTTCTGCATGTTATGTGATGATATAAAATGGCCTATAGCTGTCATTGCAATGTCGTTCAGGATGATTCCCAAGTCCTGAAAAAGCCCCCATATTACAGTTGTTTTTCCCTCTCCCTGTGCCCAGAGCTTCCAGTGGTCACTACCTCCACATCAAGGTTGTAATTTCTTCCAGTGCTAGAATATGTCTATATTAGAATACCAGTAAGTCAGTCCACTCTAGACCATAGTTCATTCCACAATTCGGAGTATTCTGGTATGGTGATGTCCACTCCACCTCTAATTGAGGTTTTGATCCTATACAGCCAACGGATAGGACTCTTTTCCTTGCAGTTGTCAGCTCTCTCGTTTTCTTGGTATGATGGTTGTCAATTCTCATCTCCTTGTTGGTTGTCCTGGATGAGCCCAATGAATTCAACAGTTGGTGTTACAACTCTGTTGAGGTTCCAGGCCCAGCTTGCACATGGACAATGCAAATATTCCAGTCTCTTGGATGTGCACCTACAAACTCCAACACCAAGTATAGGTTTAAATAGAAGGAACAGATGAGCCATATGTAGGGAAGCCATAATTGAGTCCAACTCTGTCACTCTCAGGAGCACAAACTCCAAAGTAGGGCCCACTGGCAAGGCACAAAACTCCTGAGCTATCTGACCTGACTATAAAGTCTGGGTGTCTCCAGAGACCTCAGGAACTCCACTATTTGCAGTAGTATCCACTTTGGCTGTCTATGAGATCCTGCTGAGATGTGCATAAGCGTTACCACTGGGATGATCGCCTGACTGAATTTGAAGTCTCTTAGCCATATAAACTTATTTATCTTTAACTTTCTCCCCTTCTATTCAAAGTCTTTTTCCAGTTGCACTGCTGGTTGGTGCTAGATAGTAATTCCTTGGTTCCAGCAAGGCTCATCCCTGGAAGTCAAGTATCAAGATGGCTTAGAGGGAGGTCATATTTGAGCAGCAAAGAGGATCTCAGGAGGCATCTGTTAAGCACCCCACCACACTAGGCTGTTTCAATTTCAAGCGCAAAGGTTCATAAGCATAATCATCAATATCAAGTCTCCATCAATGGATCATCCTCCTTCATCAGTCATTGTCTCTGCACTTGGGGGACTGTTGCTGCTCCATTAGAGAATATGACAGAGCTCTCCAGGATGGGAATTCAATATTCTCTCAGTTATTGTGTGAGTCTCCACCCACTGTGACAATGCCCTGTAAACATTTGAACATATTTATATACTTTATATATATGCCCATGTGAACTTCCTCCCATATATCCCCCATCACTGACACCCCACACCAATAATCCTCCCCTGCCCCAGTTGTAACTCTTCTGTGATCCAACCCTTCTTTAAAAATGAAACCATTAAAATAGCCAAATACAATTAATTGGAAAATGAAATAATAATAATAGGTTTAAATATAAGAAAGAAAATGCATAAATTTTTTAAAAAAACTTAAACTAAAATTAAATTAAAAGATTGGTATATTTAAAAATAATGAAAATATTTAAAAAATTTTTTTTGACACTTTACTTTTCATCACTGTAATATCTGATGTCTTGTATGTACAGTGGCATTTTCTTCCATTTATTCCCCATGCCTTAATTTTTTAAAATTTGTTTTCAAAGAAGATTTACGTTCACAGTAAAGTCACATACAGAATACAGGAGGCTCCCTATACCCAACATGTCCCCCTTTACCCATTCCCATATTAATACTTTTTTATATGTGAATGGTACCTTTGTCACAACTGATATATAAATAGTGAAACATAGCTACTAACCATGTCAATGGTTTACTTTATGGTTTATACTTTTACAAATGTTGATGATTTTTCACATGGCCTGTGTCCATCTTTGCAAGATCATGTAGAACACTTTCATTGCCCAATAAATACCCCCTGTTCCACCTATTCTATTCATCTTTCCCACTCCCCTTAGAGCCCACGGTGACTCCCTGGCTTCACTCCTTGGATAACAAGATTCATAGTTACCTGCAACAACACTGAAGTCTTTACACACTGGTTTGTCCTGCCCTATTAAGAACCACCAATGTGCTCGAGAGACTTCTGCCCCTCTGTTTGTGAACAAATTGGTCCTCCCCATCATGGGAGTCCAACCCCTTCCCATTCTTATGTGGGTCTCCGGTCACTGATGCAACACACTATGACAAAATGATGACTCACACATTCCCTAGAAGCCTGCTCCAGGTGCTCCCTGTCCCAAATCTTCCCCACCCAATACCCTAAACCAGTAACCCTTCCTTGTCTTATTGCCATTAGAGCATTCCCAACTTTGTACTTTTAACCACAAACCCAATAATCCCCAGTGTTCACCTGGTCCCTCTCCCAAACATCCCCCCAGTTCCCTGGACCTTCCAACCCACAATCCCTAATCTACCCACTTGTCAAACCTGCACCACCCATCCCAATAATATCACTACCCTCCTGTCATATAACTTCAATGCATAACTACACACGTTCACCTTACCATATATTACATGCTTATGAGCATTGGTTCACAAACTTCTTCTCCCTTTCTATTTCCTGTAAACCTATCTTCCAGAAAATAGCTATCTGAGTCTGTTCAATTTGCTTAGTTCATATCAATGAGGTCATGTAATGTTCATCCTTCAATGCCTGACTTGCTTCACTCAAAATAAGATCCTCAAGATTCATCCATGTTATCTCATGTATTAAAACTGCATTCTTTCTTACAGCTGAGTAATACTTCATTGTATGTATGTACCACATTTTGTTTATCCATTCATCAGTTGATGGGTATTTAGGTTGATTCCAATTTTTGGAAATAGTGAATAATGCTGATATGAACACCGGTGTGCATATATCAGTTTGTGTCTTTGCTTTCAGTTCTGGGTATATACCCAGCAGTAGAATTGCTGGTATGGCAGTTCAATAGTTAGTTTTTTGAGGAACCACCAAACTGTCCTGCACAATGGCTGGACCATTCTACATTCTACCAGAGGTGGATGAGGTTACCCATTCCTCCACATCCTTTCCAAAATTTATAGTCCTCTGCTTTTTAATAGCTTCCAGTTTGATGGGTATAAGATGGTATCTCATTGTAGTTTTGATTTGCATATCCCTAATAGCTAGTGATATCAAGCACCTCTTAATGTGCTTTTTGTCCATTCATATTTCTTTCTTGGAGAAGGGTTTTTCCAGTTGCTTGCTCATTTTTTAAATGGGTTGTTTGTCTTCTTATTTGAGGTGTAGGATTTCTTTATATACACTGGATATTAGGCTCCTACCAGATATATGTTTACCAAGTATTTTCTCCCATTGGGTAGGCTGCTTTTTTTACTGTCTTGATAACCTTCTTTGAGGTGCAAAAGTTTTTAATTTTGTGGCAATGTCATTTATCTATTTTTTTTTTTTCGCTGCTCATGCTTTAAGTGTGAAGTTCATGAAACCATTCCCTACTGTAAGGTACTGTAGAAGCTTCCCTACATTACCTTCCAAGATCTTTATTGTTTGGCTCTTATATTTAGATCTTTGATACATCTTGAGTTGATTTTTGTATAAGGTATGAGATGGTGTTCCTCTCTCATTCTTTTGGATGTGGATATCCAGTTCTCCAAGCACCATTTGTTGAAGAGGTCATTCTCTCCCAGTTGAGTTGGCTTGTGGCCTTGTCAAATATCAGATAACTGTATATGCAAGGATCTATATCAGAATTTTCAATTCAGTTCCATTGTTCAGTATGTCTATCCTAGTTCCAATACCATAATGTTTTGACCACTGTAGCTTTGTACTATGTTTTAAAGCTTGGTAGTGTGATTCATCCAATTTCATTTTTCTTTTTCAATATGTGTTTAGCTATTTGGGACATCTTGCCCTTCTAAATAATTTTTGTAGCTAGTTATTCCAATTCACTGAAAAATGTTGTGTTGCTTTTTATTGGGATTGCATTAAATTTGTAGATTATTTTGGTTCAGATAGACATCTTAACAATGTTTAGTCTTCGTATCCTTGAATGGGTAATATCTTCCGCCTATTTGAGTCTTCTTTGATTTCCTTCAAGAGTGTTGTGTAGTTTTTTTGTATAAGTCATTTACATCTTTAGTTATATTTATTCCTAGGTATTTGATTCTTTTAGTTACTATTGTAAATGACATTCTTTTCTTGATTTCCTCCTCAGATTGCTCATTATTGGTGTACAGAAATGCTACTGATTTTTGCACACTGATCTTATAGCCTGCAAATGTACAGAACTCATTTATAAGCTCTAAAATTCTGTTGTAGATTCCTCAGGGCTTTCTATTTATAGGACCATTTCACCTGAAAATAGTGAAATTTTTACTTCTTCCTTCCTAATTTTGATGCATTTTATATCTTTTTCTTGCCTCAGTGCTCAAGCAAGTACTTCTAAGACAATTTTAAATATGAGCAGTGTCAGTGGGCATCCTTGTCTTGTTCCCAATTTTAGAGGGAAAGCGTTTAGGATTTCACCATTATTTGTGATGTTAACTGTGGGTTTTTCATAGGAACCTTTTACCATGATCCGAAATATTCCTTATTTTCCTATCTTTTGCAGTGTTTTTATCAGGAAAACGTGCTGTGTTTTGTTGAATTCTTTTTCTGCATCTATAGAGATGATTCTGTGATTTTCTTTCTTTTGATCAGTTTATGTCATGTATTACATGGATTGATTTTTTTATGTTGAACCATCTTTGCATACTTAGGATGAAACCCAGTTGGCCATGGCATATATTTCATTTGATGTGTTGTTGAATGTGATAAGCAAGTATTCTGTTCAGGATTTTAGCATCTAGGTTCATTAGAGAGATTGTCTGCAATTTTCTTTTCTTGTGGTGTCTTTGTTTGGCTTTGGTATTAGGGTAAATTTCGCATGGTAGAATGAGTTAGTCAATGTTCCCTCTATGTCTACTTTTTGGAAGAATTTAAGCAGTATTGGTGTTAGTTCTTTCTGGAATATTTGGTAGAATTCACCTTTGAAATTGATCCTGGGCTCTTCTTACATAGGAGGTTTCTGATTTCTCATTCTATCTTTACTTGTGATCAAACTGTTGAGTTTATCAATTTCTTCCTTTGTCAACGTAGGCTGCTTCTGAATTTTGAGGAATTTATCCTTTTCCTCTAAATTATCCTACCTGTTGGCATATAATTTTTCAACGTATCCTCCTACTGTACTCTATTTCTGTGGGGTCAGTCGTGATATTCCCTTCCTCATTTCTTATTTTTTGTATTTGCATCTTTTTTCTTTTTTCTTTGTTAGTCTAGCTAAGGGCTTGTTAATTTTATTGATCTTCTTAAAGAACCATCTTTTGATTTTGTTTTTTTCTTAGTTATTTCTTATTTTCTATTCCATTTGGTTCTGCTCTAATCTTTGGTATTTCCTTCTGTATATTTCCTTTGTGTTTTGTTTGATATTTTCTATCTAATTCTTCTAGGTTTGCAGTTTGGTCTTCAGTTGAAGCTTTTTCTTCTTTATTGGTATATGCATTTATGGCTATGAATTTTCCTCTCAGTACTGCTTTTGCTGCATCCCTCATGTTTTGATATCTTATATCTTCATTTTCATTCATTTCACGGTAGTTACTGATTTCTTTTGAAATTTCCTCCTTGTCCCAGAGTGTCTAAGAGTGTACTGTTGTCAAAGAGTGTGTTGCTTAACTTCCATATCTTTGTGCCTAATCTGGTTTTCTGTCCCTTAGTGATTTCCAATTTCATTCCATTGTGATGAGAGAAATTACTTTGTGTAATCTCAATCTTTCTGAATTTATTGAGATTTTTTTCTGTGGCCTAACATGTGGTATATCTTGGAGTATGATCCATTTGCACTCAATAAGAATGTATATCTCACAGAATTTGGATTTAGTGTTCTGTATATGTCTTTTAAATGCAGATCCTCTAATGTATTAATAAAAGTATTTGTTTCTTTATTGATTTTCTGTTGAGATGTTCTGTCTAATGATGATAATGGTGTATTAAATTCCCCCACTATAATTGTAGGGGCATTTTTTCCCCAAGTAGTTTTTCTGGTGTTAGCCTCATGTATTTTGAGGTGCCCCTGTTAAGTTCATAAATGTTTATGGCTGTTTTTTCTTCTTGAAAGATTACCCCTTTCACTAATATATAGTGTCCATCTTTGTCTCTTACAATAGTTTTGCATTTAAAATGTAGCTACTCCCACACTTTTTTGGTTATTGCTTGTTTGTAGGATTGTTTTCCAGCCATTCACTTTCAGCATCCTTGGATCCCTGGGTCTAAGGTGTTTTTCTTGCAGACAACATTTAGATGGGTCATATTTCCTTATCCATTCTGCCAATCTGTGTCTCTTGACTGGTGAGTTTAATCCATTAGCATTCAATGTTATTATTCTCAAGGAATTACTTATATTAGCCATATTTTTGGGGGATTTATGCGTGTCATATAATGTTTTTATTTTTCTTTTTGTATTTTTAGTTGTTCTTACACTATTCCCCAACTCTCCTTCTCCTGTTTTTTCCTTTCAACCTGGAGAACTTCCTTTAGTATTTCTTGAAAGACAGGTTTCTTATTGGCCTACTCTCTTAATTACTCTTTATCTGTGAATATTTTGAGCTCTCCATCATTTTTGAATGCCAGCTTTTCTAGATAGAGAATTCTTGGCTGGAAGTTTTTTTTCTTTTAGTACCTTAACTATATCATACAACTGCCTTCTTGCATCCATGGTTTTAGATGAGAAATCAGCACAATCTTATTGAGCTTCCTTTGTATGTGATGATTCTCTTTTCTCTTGCAGTTTTCAGTATTTACTCTTTGTCTTGAGCTTTGGGCAGTTTAATGAGTATATGTCTTGGAGTAGGTCTGTTGGGATTTATACTGTTTGGGGTTCGTTGCACTTCCTGAACATGTACATCCATCTACCTTAATAGGGTTGGGAAGTAATCAGCAATTATTTCATCCAACACTCCTTCTTTACCCTGTCCATTTTCTTCTCCCTCTAGGATGCCTATAATGAATATTTTTTGCATTTTGTGTTGTTATTCAAATCCCTACTGAATTAGTCACCCAAAGCAGTGCTAATGTGAAATACCAAAAATGGGTTCCCAAATAAAGGGAATTTATTTGGGGTAGAAGTCCACAGATACCCCAGGCCATAAAGCGTTAAGTTTCTTCTCTCACCACAGTCCATTGCCACATGTTAGAGCAAAACATCTGCCGGCTTTTGCTAGGGTCAGGCTTCTGGGGTTCCTCTCTTCCCGGGGCTGCGTTTCTGTCTGGGCTCAGCTCCTGTGCCCTCCACAAGGTCAGCTGTAGACGATCAGATGAATGGCTTGCTTCTCTTCTCCTGGGGCCTTCTTTCCAACATCAAAACTGCTTCTCAAAAAACGGCTGCTCAAAACTGCTCTTGCCATGCCTTTTATATTTGATTCCCCACCCACCAAGGGGTGGGACTCAACACCCTAATCATAACCTAATCATGCCCAGATTAACAGAGCAGTTTACAAGCATGATCCAATTATACTTTTGGAATTCATAATTCCCTCAAATTGGCCAACGGTTACACCTATATCCCTGCTGGATTTTTTCTATCTTTCTATCTATCTCTTCTACTATCTGCTTCATTTCAGATGTACTGTTTTCCACATCACTAATTCTTTCATCAGCGTGTTCAAATCTACTCTTTTGTGGTTCCTGTCTCTTTTTGATTTCTTGGATTGTTTCATTCATAATCATCATATCCATTATCTTTTTATGTATGTTTACAATTTCTTCAGTATGTTCTCCCAGTGTCTTCTTAATATCCTTAATCTCTTCTTTCACTTCAGCATGTTGGCCGATGATATTCGTTGGACAGCTTTGATTAGTTGTTCAACGTTCTTCATTCTTCCAGGTTTTTAGTTTGTTCATTGGACTGGTCCATGTCTTCCTGTTTCTTCATATGGTTTGTAATTTTTTGTTGCTGTTTGATCATCTTTTTTATCTTGATGAGTTTACTCAGTTGGTTAGTTTCACACTCACATCAGTTAGTTGGTAAGCAGTGTCCTGGTTTTCTGTCCTCCAAGGCAAGTTCCCATTGCAGTCTCTGGCTTTTTCGTTTTTGTTTTAGTCAGAGCTAAAACATATGCCTAATCCATTGGCCATGTTCCCACAATTCCTCTAATAATTCTTCTACCTAATTTTGCTTTTTTCTGGGGTTGAAATTATGTATATATTATGCCATTTAACATTGTGCCACAAAATACCCAAAGACTTAAATATGAAATATTTTATAGTTTTTTGCATCTTTTATTATCACCATTATTTTTCCTTTACTACAAATTGCATAATTTGAATACTAGTGCACAAGTATACTGATTTTTCTTCATCTTTATTGAGCAGAATTTTAAGACTGTTTAATAAATTTTTCACTTTGAGTACCATAGTTTTCATTTCTAGAATTTCCATTTAGTTCTCCCTTGTGGTTTCTAATCATCTATTAAAATTTCCCATTTATTTATGGGTGCTATCCAGCTTTTCCCTAGTGCTTAAAACACATTTATTAGACTAGTTTTATTTCCTTGTCTGATAATCATAATAGCTGAGTTACCTGTGTTTTAATTGTAGTGACTGTACCCTTGACTACAGATCATGTTTCTCTCCTACATATGTTTCTGTTTTTTTTTCTTTTTTTAAAATTTATCTGGGACACTTGCATAAAAGAAGAGGATAGACTCAAGTAGATAACATTTTCTTCTGCTATACAGGATCATGGTCTGGGCTTTATTGCAATTTTAATTACATTCATTTTACCACTGGTTCCAAATATATGTATTTTTACACATATTAAATGGTAAATATATTTCCTTCCTAAGTACTTGGTTTAGCAATAACTAAATGTCTTTTATGTTTTTGAGTTAACATAAAATCGCTTTACTCGACTTTTTTTTTCCTCCTAAGAGTCTTGGTCTGAATATTTCAACTTACCATATTCCCAAAAGAAGAGTCTCTCCTCTTACAGAATATTTTTCTACTTCTTGGAATCTTTTTTTTTTCTTCTTGTTTTAACAGTTACTCCTGTATTGATTAATGAAAGAAATTACCTTTAGACTTTGCTAATTTGATACTTGTCTAAAACATGAGCTTAATTTTAATTCCATTGTGTTTTCATTTGTCAGTCATAAAGTTAATTCAACTAACTGATGTGAGTGTGAACCACAAAAATTAAAACTCTTTGTTTGAAGATGGTTTTCCTGGACCTGGGTATCATGTGCAGAGAGAATTTTGTTATAATTCTACAAAAATAAAAGAGCAGTGGCCTAAAAGATAATATGCAAATATGAAAAACATATATACAGTGATGGAAACAGAAAATTACCCAGCCTAATGAGATAGCCCAGTTAACACCAATTATCTCTAAGAACATTGACATTTATAGAGTTCAGGATTTAGAGACTTGCTCAGCTGATTAGATAATTGTCCTTGGTGCCATCTAGTGTGTAGAATATGTAAGGACACTGTTATGTGACAAAAGGAATGAATTTAGAACACTCATCTTCATGCAGACCCACTTGACAAAGCAAACTCAGGGAATGTCTGATTTCTTAAGGAAAGTTCTACAAAGCCAGCTCTGAATATTTGGATTGTACCAGCATACATTAATCTGATGACATCACCTACCACATTAGCTGTAAGCTCTAAGCCAAAGATCCTTAATATAAACCCTTCTGACCCTCCTTTTCCACCATATTCTCTGTTTTCTGATAGTCCATCTGCTATTAAATCCATTCAATAAATCACTCATCTTGGTATTTTAGGTTTCAATTTATAAGGTCCATTTGATTCTTTATGGGTTCAATGAACCTGGTGAAATTTTCCATCCTTTTTTGATTTCCCAATGTAATTTTTGATCACCTTTTATATATTATAATTACTTTAAAGTCAATTTTTTGCCAACTCCATTTTCTGTATCAAACATGCATTTGATTCTAGCATTATTTCCTTTGTTTATGGTCATAGCATCTTGCTTTCCTCCATATTAATGCTTTACTTATTTATTATATGGTATATATTAACTCTAAAGAAAGACTTTCTAAATGACTCTCCCACCAAAGAGGGTTCAATCCTTCCTTAATGTTGTGAGGCTGGTAAAATCAATCCAATCAGAAACAGATATTCATTGGCTTTCCCTTATTTTTTCTAGAACTTGCAGTACACTTTCTGTTTACTTTTATTCCTAAAGCATGGACATTCAGGGACTTCACTGAAGAACTTGGACTCACTATGTCTCTGAAGCATGAAGAGAATGCAAGAAGTTTTACTCCTTGTTTTAGAATATTTTAACACATATTTTTAAATCCCAAGCAGCTTTAGAATTTAGCGAACATTTGGGAAAAAAGGATGACAACTGTGTGTTTAAAGCCCCACAGTGTCTCCAGTGTTTGTATTCTATTTCTGAGCAATTGATGAAACCTGTGCTAATTTTCCACCCAAAGCTGCATCAATATTCTATTCTTAACCTCTAGATGTGCTTAGATAAGCAGGTATTATCAAGAAAAATTGGTTATAATTTGTCATTGTCAAATCACCTTTCGTTACAGAAGTTTCTGCTCTTCTTTTTATTTAAAAAAAAAAAAACCCATAAAGGCTTTCTATCTTGAAAACACGGAAATTTTGTTAATTTTACTTTGCCCTTCCAGGTTTTTTAATGCTTTTTGATTATTACATGTGAAGTTTAGGAATTCAGAAAACATCTTGAGAAGGAAATCTGCCATTTGAGGTTCATCATATTTCCAGTTTTAGAATTCCAGCACTATGACTTGACAAAACTCTGGACAAGCCTATATACTCAGCCTTTCACCCACACCCACAATTGATCAATGTCTCTAGAGACATCTTCAGGTCTTCTGCACACCTCTAAATAATTTTACTCAATATTGAATTATATTCAGTTTAATCCATATGTTTTACAAATGTGATGTAAGAGCAGAATCTTCTGATATCGCAAATATAACAAGTTTTTAAAAGATTTATTTCATTTATTTATTACTCCCCACCCCCTCATTTTTTGCACTTGCTGTGTCTGCTCATCTTCCTTGTTTCTTTAGGAGGACTAGGAACCAAACCTGGGGCCTCCAATAAGGGAGGGAGGTGCCTAATCTCTTGAGCCACCTCCATTCCCTGCTTTGTTGTGTCTTTCATTGTGCTTTTCTTCTTGAGTTTCTTGTTGCATCAACTTTTTGTATCAAGTTCCTGTGTCTGCCCTTTGCATCAGTGCTGTCTTGCATGTCCTCTTTAGGAGGCACCAAGAACCTCTGTTCCCTGCTTTGTTGTGTCTCTCATTATGTTTTTCCTCTTGTGTCTCTTGTTGCATCAGCTTCCCATACTTGCCCATCATGCAGTTTGCTGTCTTCTATAGGAGGGGCCAGGAACCAAACCAGGGACCTCCCATGTGGTAGGTGGGAGCTCAATCACTTAATTTACATCTGCTTTTCCTAATTTATTTTTAAAAAGCAAAATTTTTTCTTCCTATCTTGTGCAAATATTTCCTCACAAATCCTTGGCAGTAACTCAAAGCAGGGAAGGCAAGGTGGAAATTTATTAAGGATGGAAAGTTTGGTTAAAGGTAGTTCCTTCAAAGCAAAGGATTGCCAATACGAGCAAAGCAATGATTTTGAGGAAAGGGATTCAAAAGAGCTTACCATGTATTTTGTGTATTGAGGCTTTCCACACAAGGGAAAAACCTCATCAGTTGCCAGCAAAGTCAAAGCTGTTCCTTGCAAGTTGCTGATATTAGGAAACATAAAAACAGATGTAGCATAGTAATAGCATATCATCTGAAGGATCTCCTTTGCAAACTCAAACCCAAAAGTAACACAGACACACCTACTATTTACCATCAGATATGATGTTAGAAAGTTAAGTCTCAACTATATTCCCCAAAACCAAACTTTTCTAGAATGCTTGGCTTCCATGTAGCTTAATGATATTTGATAGATGTCCTTTACTCTTATCTTCCCTCTATCTCTCAGTTTTTGCTGCTGATATTACATGAACATACCTAGCTCCAAGTGCATACGGAAGTATATTACTACTTTCTACAGTACAGCCCGAATATGTATTAACCATCCTGATGGCAAACTCAAGAAGTAATTGTCTACCCTGCCCATCTGCAAAACAAACAAGGAATAAATCATTAAGAATCTCAAAGGACACACCCATACTAAACTATAAAGAGATAATAGAAATGATTGAAGTGAGAGAATTTTTTTATTACAAGCATAATAAATTTGCAGTCAGAAATTGGATCACTCTTGAAGCTATTTAATGTTAAATCATGTGAGAAAGAAACTAAAAAAATCTTATCATTCTCACTGTCCTAACTATTGCATATGGAAAAAATTATTTTTAGGAAAGCAATAACTAACAAAAGGTAAAATAACATTTTAAAATATTAATCAGTCTAACGGAAGAGAACTGATTTAGGTTTTGTTTTGCTTTGTTTTTTGCAGAGAAGGGCAACAGAGAGCTGTGTTCTTCAAACATTATGAATATTTTGATAGATAATAAAGTCCCCCACCCTTCCAAAAATCAAAGGGCACATATTAAAAAAACTATTTTATCACTAAATTAGGTGACATAAGCAAGAAATCTAAAATAATCATCACTTTCAATTCTGAAAATGTAACAAAGAATTCATTTGCACCACAATTCGTAAAATATGATGAATGTACTCAGCTAATATAAAGACTTTGGAAATTATAAATGTCTTTACTATCAGGATAGTTTTTTGTTCCTAGTTAATTTGAATGAAATAGTCACAGACCAATTCACCTACAGTGCTAAGAAACTGACTTCTTCAGAAACACAGGCACAGACATTTATTTGCCTTCCTGCACTGAAGTCGACTGATAAGGGGCAGACCAAAATTCTACAGTTTGTGTGGAGTCTTTAAAAGATTATAAATTTAATTTGGGGAAAGGAATTACTGCAAGTATCTTAAGTTCAAATCTGGATTTGTACTATGGATTCTTTTTTTGAAAAGAATATGTAAGGTATACCATAATCCTTCCTTTTGTAAATGCAGATATTTTTTATTATATCAACTATATTAAATGTACAGATATATTAACTTGGGATTGTAATGTACTATATAAGGCTCCAATGTTGACAAAATGTTGCTGTCTCTGTCACATAAAACATTAAAAGTAAAGCTTATTTTTAAGAAGTTCAATAATTATTACAGAACACATATAAAAGCACAAAGGGGGAGGATTATTTAACTCTGGCATAATAGGTAGCACATACAAAATGTATAGATATTTTAATATATGTTTATTCTTTGTATACAAGCAGATGATAGCCAGATAGCTAGATGGTGTTGATGATGTTGAAGACAGATAATGTGTATGTGGCCAATATATTCATGGACTTTCATTTCTCATTGGTTTCATTCAAATAATTAATTATATTCATGTTGATTATGTTTGCCATACACATATGTGATATACATTTGAGAGTCAGTATTCTGTGACAGAGAAAACATTCCGCAAATGGTGAGTTTATTAATTAAATTGTATGCTGCCCATATATTATGCTTCCATATTGGAAGTACATGTAAACTTCAGAAAAAGTTTTATATCCTATATCAAATAAATGGAAAAAAGATGTGAGGAAATGTTTGCCATTTTCTTTTATAATAGCAGTAGGGTTGAACTTAAAATCTATGATAAATTTTTTAGGCTAATTGTATTCTCTGTTGTAATAAGGTAAGACAACTGGCAAATATGAGAAACACATTTTTAAAAATAAATGGCTGGAACATATTACAAAAGACTTCTATATTCATTGACGGGAAATAAGGAGAATTGAGAAAAGAAGAAACGGAAGAGGTCAATGGAGAGTTAGTATAAAAGTAAACTGCAGGTTTTCTCAGTGTCTTCTTAATATCCTTAATCTCTTCCTTCACTTCATTAAGTTGGTCTATGATATTTGTTTGGACAGCTTTGATTAGCTCTTCGATGTTCTGCATCTCTTCCTGGTTTTCAGTTTGCTCATTGGACTTGTCCATGTCTTCCTCTTTTGCAGTATGGTTTGTAATTTTTTGTTGCTCTCTGGTCATCATTTATCTTGATGGGTTTATTCAGTTGATTAGCTTTTCTCTCTGCTCTAGAGTTTTATTTAGCTGCTGGTTTTGTGCATGTGTTAAGTATTCTCTTTGACACTTTTTCTTTTTTGTTCTATTTCCTTGCTTTTTTCTATGTTCCCTTGAAAGGATAAGATTAGGGCCAGAGAATTTGAAAGAGGTAAGAAAAGAATAAGGATAATAGAAATAATAGTAAAACTTAGAAGAGGGGCCATATAAGACTTAGTAAAATGAATATTTACTTCATGTAAACAGTGTAGAGTAAGAGGAATAAAAAAGTGGAGTACCTACAATGAAATGGGAAACCGAGAAGAGAAAAAATATAGAATGATTTAAAAGGCCAGAATGATGAGGACAGAGAGAAAGAGAAAAGAAAGGACAGAAAGAAAAAAGTTAATAAAAAAAAAAAGAAAAAAGAATAAACAAGATAGAAATTGAGACCAGTAAAGTTGAGGACTAATAAAAAAAGGTAGAATGTAAGCACTGCAACAGAAAGCAGAAGATAGAAAGATGAAGGAAGGAAAAGAGATAGTGTTGATAGACAAAATCAGTATATACAGAAAATGGGAAATCAAGGAACGAGAAACACAGCAAAGAAGAAACAGGCTAGCAGCACCTAATTTTTAAAAGGGGGAAGGAAAGAAGAAAGAAAAACAAGAGCAACAACAAAACACAGCAATAACAACAAAAACCCCAAACAAACACACAAGCAAGCAGTCAAACAAAGCTAAGGAAGAACAGCATTCTTTCTTGGGCCTTTGTGGAGCCTCTCAGGCTGCCTGTGTTCATCAATCAATTACCCTGCAGGCGTCTCTCTGCAGATTTTGAGGTGGGTTTTAGTGAGTAAACTAAGTTAAAATTTTTTAAAGCAATTTTTTTTTTTTTGGAAAAATAAGGGACTGAAAAGAAGCTAGTACAAAAATAATGTCTATGTTTTCCCTGTCCTACGGTATCAGCTGGATGTTAGATATCCCTGTGGATAATCACTCTTAGAGGAGTCATAAATCAAACCAGAGACCCCATACATTCAAGACAGAGATTCCTCTGCTGAACTACCCCTCTAAGTGGGTTAGCAGGCTCTTTAGAAAACTATTCAGTAAATTTCTCTTGGGCAGGTTTTACTGTCCTAGTGAAGAAGCATATCCTCCTTCCTCTCTCCTGGTCAGGTTGAGTTTCCTTTTGAAATTCAAATGGGACCCTGATGACTGAGTGCTCCACACTGAAGTGATTTTTCAGGTCTCTTCAAGACAAGCCCTCCTCCCAGAGGACACAAGATAAGCTCATGAAAACTTATTAAGCACTTCCCACTGCCTGACTCACTTAGGGAATTTGAAATTCTGATAGTCCTCAGTGCAGAATTATTAAATTGGTGGACTCTGCCCACTATCAGGTCAAGCCTTTGTATCCTAAGGTAGTTAGGTAAATTAGGCTTCCTCAGCAGATTCACTCTACCCTCAGCCTGTTGTCACTTTGAGCCAGCTGGTGAGCTCCCCAAAGCTCTAAGGGGGTCCAGGCAACCAAAACCACAGAAAGGAAACCCCTCTCCACCCCTTGGCAGAACCCTCCCACTATCGGAGACTGTTCCCTCTCACTGGGTGGCCAGCGGGAGTTGGGGCTCAACCGTACTGAAGAAATTGTAAACAAACATAAAATGATAATGCATATGATGGTGATGAACAGCACAATCCAAGAAATCAAAAAGACACTAGAATCATACAACAGCAGACTTGAACAGGCAGAAGAAAAAAATAGTGATGTGGAAGACAGTACATCTGAAATCAAACAGATAGTAGAACAGATAGATAACAAGATAGAAAAAATCCAGCGGGGACTTAGGGATTTAAACAAAAACACAAAACACATAAACATATGCATTATAAGCATCCCAGGGGGAGAAGAGAAAGGAAAGGGAACAAAAGGAATGTTGAGCTAAATAATGGCTAAAAACTTCCCAACCCTATTGAGGGAGATAGACTTAAATGTCCAGGAAGCACAGCACACTCAAAACAGTATAAATCCTAACAGGCCTACTCCAAGACATATACTTGTCAAAATGTCCAATTTCAAGACAACCAGAAAATATTCAAGGTAGCAAGAGAAAAGAGAACCATTACATACAACGGAAGCTCAATAAGATTAAGGGTTTATTTCTCACCTGAAGCCATGGAGGCAAGAAGGCAGTGGTATAACATAGTTAAGGTACTAAAAGAAAAAACTTCCAACCAAGAATTCTCAGAAAGATTGTGATTATACAAAGTAAGTTCTCAGATCACTATGGAATGAAACTGGAAATCACTAAGGACCAGAGAACCAGTTTGGGCACAAAGATATGGAAGTTAAACAACACACTCTTAGAGAAACAGTGGGTCAAGGAGGAAATCTTAAAAGAAATCAGTAACTACTTGAAATGAATGAAAATGACAACGCAACATATCAAAACCTATGGGATGTGGCAAAAGCTGTACTGAAAGGGAAATTCATAGCTGTAAATGAACATATCAGAAAAGAAGAA
The DNA here is from genome assembly GCA_029593785.1 of Cabassous unicinctus. Lineage (NCBI taxonomy): Eukaryota > Metazoa > Chordata > Mammalia > Cingulata > Chlamyphoridae > Cabassous > Cabassous unicinctus. Next base: position 35,552 of record JAQZBX010012530.1, read on the forward strand.
AGAGCTAAAATCGAAGACCTAACTACACAACTGAAGAAACTGGAAAAAACAACAACAACAAACTATCCCAAAAGAAAGTAGAAAAAGGAAATAAAAAAAAGATTAGAGCAGAGCTAAATGAAATAGAAAATAAGAAAGCACTAAAAAAAATAAACAAAACCTAAAGCTGGTTCTTCAAAAAGATCAATGAAATTGAGCATCCCTTAACCAGACTAACAAATAAAAGGAGAAAGCAGATGCACATACACAAAATAAGAAATGAGGAAGGGGATATCACCACAGACCCCAAAGAAATAAAGAGTATCATAAGAGGATACTTTGAAAAATTAGAAAGATAATCTAGAAGAAATAGACAAATTCTTATAAACTCACAAGCAGCCTTCATTCATGAAAGAAGAAAGTGATGAACTCAACAGTCCAATTACATATAAAGAGATAGACTCGGTCATCAAAAACTTCCCAAATAAGAAGAGCCCAGGACCAGATGGCTTCGCAGGTGAATTCTATGAAATTTTCCAAAAAGAGCTAACACCAATCTTGCTTAAGCTATTCCAAAAAATAGAAGTAGAAGGAACATTGCTTAACTCATTCTATGATGCCAAAATTTCCCTAATACCAAAATCAAAGATGACACAAGAAAGGAAAATTACACACCAATCTCTCTAATGAACCTAGATGCTAAGATCCTCAACAAAATACTTGTTAATTGCATTCAACAGCATATCAAATGAATTATGCACCATCACCAATTGGGATTAATCGAGGGTATGCAAAAATGGTTCAACATAAGAAAAACAATCAATGTAATACACCACATAAACAGATTGAAATAAAAAATTCACATGATCATCTCTATTGATGCAGAAAAAGCATTTGACAGAATAAACAGTCTTTCCTGATAAAAACACTGCAAAAGACAGGAATAGAAGGAAACTTTCCGAACACGATAAAGGGTATATATGAAAAGCCCAGAGACAACATCATATTCATAGATGAAATCCTAAAAGCATTTCCTTTAAGACTGGGAACAAGACAAGGATGCCCACTATCACCACTCCTACTTAACATTGTTTAGAAGTTCTTGCTCGAGCACTGAGGCAGGAAAAAGATATAAAAGCCATCAATATTGGAAAGGAAGAAGTAAAAATCTCACTACTTGCAGACAACATGATCTTATACACTGAAAGCCCTGAGAAATCTACAACAAAGCTTCTAGAACTTATAAATGAGTTCAGTAAAGTCACAGGTTATAGGATCAATGCTCAAAAATCAGTAGCATTTCTATACACCAATAATGAACAATATGAGGAGGAAATCAAGAAAAAAATACCATAAACAATAGTAACTAAATGTATCAAATACCTAAAATAAATTAAACTAAAGATGTAAAGGACTTATATACAGAAAACTACACAACACTGTTAAAGGAAATCAAAGAAGAATTAAATAAATGGAAGAATCTTCCTTATTCATGGATAGGAGGACTAAACATCATCAAGATGTCTATCCTACCCAAACTACAGATTTAATGCAATCCAAATAAAAGTCAATACTGTATATTTTAATGAATTGGAAAAACTAAGTACAAAATTTATTTGGAAGGGTAAGTGGCCCTGAATTGCCAAAAACATATTGAAAAGGAAAAATGAAGTTGGAGGTATCACACTGCCTGACTTTAAAACATACTACAAAGCTACAGGGGTCAAAACTGCATTGTAATGGCACAAGAATAGACATACTGACAAATGGCACTGAATTGAGAGTTCCAGTATAGATGCTCACATACAGTGATCTGATATTCAACAAGAACACCAAGCCTACTAAGTTGGGAGAGAATGGCCTCTTCAACAAATGGTGCTTGGAGAACTGGATATCCATATCCAAAAGAATGAGAGAGGAACACCATCTCACATCTTACACAAAAATCAACTCTAGATGCATCAAAGATCTAAATACAATAGCCAAGACCATAAAGACCTTGGAAGATAATGTAGGAAAGCATCCACAGGAGCTTGTAATAGGAAATGGTTTCATGAACTTCACACCCAAAGCACGAGTGGCAAAAAAACAAAAACAAAGAAAATAGATCTATGGGATTTCCTCAAAATTAAAAATTTTTGCACCTCAAAGGATGTTATCAAGAAAATAAAAAGTCAGCTTACCCAATGGGAGAAAATATTTGGCAACCATATATCTGATAGCAGCATAATATCCTGCATATAAAAAGAAATCCTACACCTCAAAAATAAAAGTGCAAACAACACATTTAACAAATGGACAAGCGATTTGAAAAGACACTTCTCTGAGGAAGAAATACAAATGGCTAAAAAAAACACATGAAAAAATGCTCGACATCACTAGCTGTTAGGGAAATGCAGTCAAAACTACAATTAGATACCATCTTACACCCATTAAAATGGTGGCTATTAAAAAATCAGCAGACTATAAGTATTGGAGAGGATGTGAAGGAATGGGAACCCTCATCCACTGCTGGTGGGATTGTAGAATGGCCCAGCCTATATGGAGGACACTTTAGTCTTTCCTCAAAAAACAAACTATAGAACTTCCATGTGATCCAGTGATTCCATTGCTGGGTATATATCCTGAAGAAATGAAAGCAAAGACGTGAACAGATATGTGCACCCCAATATTCATAGCGACATTGATCGCTATTGCCAAAGTTGGAATGAACCCAGGTTCCCATCAACAGATGGATGGATAAACAAAATGTAGTAAATACTTACAATGGAATATTACTCAGCTGTAAGAAGGAATAAAGTGCTAACACACAGGATAACATGGATGAATCTTGAAGACCATTTGTTGAGTGAAGGAAGCCAGACATTGAAGGATGAACAGTACATGACCTCACTGATATGAATTAAGGAAATTGAGCAGTCTCAAAAAGCTATTGTCTGTAAGATAAGTTTGCAAGAAATAGAAAGAGAAGAGAAGTGTGTGAGCCATCTCCCATATGGGCATAATCTATGGTAAAATGATAGAGTATAGTTGTGTATTGAAAATATAGGTCAGGAGGGTACTGATATTACTGGGTTGGGTGGTGCAGGGTAGGCAGGTGTGTATTTTGGGAAGGGTGGGTCAGTAGGTCTGGGATACTGGGGGGAAGGTTGGGAGAGGGACCAGGTGAGCACCACGGATTTGTGGGTATGAGGTTGAAATTACAGAGGTGGGAATGCTCTTATGGCAAAATCACAAGGAAAGGTCATTGGTTTAGGGTGTTGTTTGGAGGTACATTCATGCATGGTGCACCTGGAGCAGGCTTCTAGGGATTGTGTGAGTGTTCATTCTGTCATAATGTGTTGTATCAGTGGGTGGAGACCCACATAATGAGAGGGAATGAATTGGACTCCTGTCTTTGGGAGGACTGATTTGTTCAGAAATAGTCAGGTAGGAGTCTCTCAAGAGCAAGGGTGATTCCTAATAGGGTATGACAAACCAGTGTGTCAAGACTGCTTGTTGCATGTAATCATGAATCTTGTCATCTCATGAGTCAAACCAGGGGTCATCATGGGCCCTAGGGGGATGAGGTGGGAGGAATAGTATACAGCAAATGAGGCATTTAGTGGACAGTGATGGACACAGGACAACATAAATATCATCAAGATTTATAAAAGTGTATGGTCTAAAATGTAAACTATAGTGTAAGCCATTGACTATGTTTAGTAGCTGTGTTTCACTATTTGTATATCAGTTATAACAATGCTACCATCCACATATAAAAAGGTATTAATATGGAGGGGAGGAAATGGGGAGGATGTTGGGTATATGAGAGTCTCCTGTATTCTGCATGTGACTTTGCTGTGACATAAAACTTCTTTGAAAACAAACTGAAAAATAATCAAACCCTGGGGAATGAGAGGGGGAAGGTGCCTTGGTGCAGCCTGGACAGCAGATATTGCAGTGATGAAAGGCAAAAGGGCAAAACAATTTTTTTTTCTATTTTTCATTTTTTTAATATCCCAATCTTTCAATTTAATTTAATTTTTAGTTTTTTTTTTAATTTTATTTATTTCCTCTCTTACATGCAAACTTATCATTATTATTTCATTTTCATGTTAATTGTATTCAGCTATTGTAATGGCTACATCTTTGAAGAAGCTTTGGATCACAGAAGGGTTAAAACTGGGGCAGGGGGGGATCATTGGTGTGAAGTGTCAGGTATGAGGGATGCATGGGAGGAAGTTCACTGGAGCATAAATATAAGGTATATAAAAAAGTCCAAATGTTCACAGGACATTGTCACAGTGGGTGACAAATCACTCAATAAATAAGTGAATACTGAATTCCCATCCTGGAGAGCTCTGCCACATTCTCTAAGGGAGCATCCACAGGCCCCCAAATGCAGGGTCAGTGTCTGGCAAAGGAGGATAATCGACTGATGGGCCATTGATAGTGATGACTAGCATTATGAGTCTTTGCTCTTCAAATTGAAACTTAGCCTATTGTTATGGGGTGCCTATTGTTATTGTTTGCTTCCTGAAAGCCTCCTTATTGCTCAAAGGTTGCCTCTCTCTAAGCCAAAGTCAGCATATTAATTCATGTCCTTCCTCCCAGCGTGGGACATTACTCCCAAGGATGAGCCTCCCTGGCACTGAGGGATTGCTACCAAGTGCCAACTGGCAATGAAACTGAAAAAATCCTTGAATAACAGGGGGGAAAGTTAAAGACAAATTAGTTTATATGGCTAAGAGACTTCAAAGTGAGTTGGGAAGTCACCCCAGAGATAGCGTTTACGGACAATTCAGTAGGGCCTCATGGAATTACAATGTGGATATCACCCCAAATATTGGGGCTCCTAAGGGCTTTGAAGACATCCAGGTCCTATGTCAGGGCAGGTAGCTCTGGAGTTTGCTGCATTGCCAGTGGGCTCTACTTTGGAGTTTGTGCTCCTGAGACTGACAGAATTGGACTCACCTATGTCTTCCCTGCACATGGCTCATCTGTCTTTTCTACTCAAATCTATATTTGGTGCTGGAGTTTGTATGTGTACATCCAGATACTTTAGTCTTTGGCCATGTGCCAGCTGGGCCCGGAATCTCCAAGGAGCAGCAACTCCTACCCTAGAGCTCAATGGGCTCACCCAGGAAAACTGGCAGGGAGAGGATGATGGACAATGGCCATCCCAAGGAATGGAGAGAGTCCGCAGCTGCAGGCAGGATAATCCCATCCATCTTCCCCATGGGATATAAGATCCCTCTCAATTTGGGGTGGAGTAGGTGTCAACATCCCAGACTCCTTATGATGGGGGGAAGAGCCTTGGACTACAGTGGACTTACTTGTATTCTACTATAGACATGTTGTGATTCAAGCAATGGAAGAAATTACAACACTGATGTGGAGCCAGTGGCCATTGGAAGCTCTGGAGCAGGGAGAGGGAAAAGGAGTTGTAATACAGGGGCTTTTTTGGGACTTGGGAATTGTCCTGAGTGACATTGCAACAACAGATATAGGCCATTTTATATCATCACATAATATGCAGAACTGTGTGGGAGAGAGGGTGTAGACT
>JAQZBX010012531.1:0-41087 GCA_029593785.1 Cabassous unicinctus
ACATTTTAACTTAATAAGGTCCTACTCACCAAAAGATCCTGCTTGTAAAAGGTCCACACCCACAGGAATTGATTAATTTTAAGAACATACTTTTCTGGGATTTATACAGGTTCAAACCATCACAAGCTTTTTACTCTTAATAAACTAAAGAATTCTGAAAAACAACTAAAAATTTTACTGATAGCACCAATTTGCAATTATGATGCCATGTGAGGTGCCATTATGAGCGCAAAGTTTTGTGCAGCTATATCAAGAATCTAATGTTTGTGACCTTTGATCCCATAAACTTCTCATAGGACATTGAAGAAAATATTCATCAATTCAGGCAAAGGTATATAAGATTTGTTTCAGCATTACTTATGATATTTTAAAATTTTAATTATCCAAATGTTCAACAACAAGAAAAAGGTTAATTTATTATGGGGTAACCATAGTGTGGAATATATTACTCACAATGTAACATTGATTGAAAACCAAACAAAACAGAGACTCAAATGGTATATACAGCATAATCTCAATTACGTAAATATACGTATAAAAAGACTGAAAGAAAATGCATCAACATGTTAATCGTAGTTCTCTCTGGGTGGCAGGAATAAAAGTTATTTAAATTTCTACCATATACTTTCCTGTATTTTCTTAATTCTCTAGAGTAAACAAAAATTCAATTTATATAAAGAAAAAGGCAGGAAGCCTGTTTTCAAATAAATACAGGTTATTTTCTGACAGCCACCATTGGTGGGAATCAATCCAGGACAATTTTGGCTTTTTGATGGCTCTTCATAACCAACGTATTATGTGACTGAGGTTGATTGGTTCAAAACCTAAGTAATGGAAGGCAAGTTGAGAAAAGTCGGTGGGAAAAAAAAAATATATATATATATATATATGTATATATGACTCTAGGGCCATCTTGAAATACTTATCTTTTTTGTTCCAAATGTTACTTGAGCACAATGAGACTGTAGGAGGTGTGAGAACATTGCATTATGTGGGAGATATTATAATGCATGTCAACTGATTGATTTTTCCCTTTCATTGTGTATTTTGTAAATAAACATTTTAACCTCAGTGTTGCTACAAACCCTACCTGTTTCTGGGTGTTATGGGCTGTGTGTGTGCTTTTCCTGTGTGGGCACAAGAAGGCAAAACACCAGACGGCAGTGCTTGAATCTCTGAGGAAAGCTCTGGAGAGGTAGCGAGTGTTGTGTGTCATGCTGTGTAAGGACTGGTGGGAACCAAAGGGCCGTGTACCTCTGTCTCCACTTTCTTTCACACATATAGGTGTCTCTCTTCCAAGCACTGCTTTTCCTCTCTCTGGGCTCCATACTTTTCTGCAATCTTATTATATTTCTCTAGTCAATTTGCTTTCCTCATCTCCCAGGGTATTATTTAATTCCTTCTTCAAACTCCCAAATGTTCTCCTGTCCCCCTAATTCTCAGATGATGGCCTTTCCTCTCAGTGAAAAGACAGAAGCAAACAGACATCGCCCTTCTAGGAAACTAACCAAACTTCATGAATCTTGACCCACAAATTCCACTTCCCCTCCTATCATAAAAGAAGCAGCACTACTCTAACCCAACTGCCACCTCATCCCTCATCATTGGGACACCTGATACAGGGGTTTGAATAGTAACCTCCCAAAAGATATGTCCATGTCTTAATCTCTGGTACCTGTGAAGGTGGCCTTCATTGGAAATAGGTTCTTTAGCAGAGGTATTTAAGTTGAGGATCTTGGAAGGAAATCGTCCTTGATATAAGGTGGGCACTAAGTCAATGATGGGTGTCCTGAAAAGAGAAAAGAGAGGGAGTCCTGAGGCACAAAGAAACACAGACATAAGGAGACCCAGAGGAGAAGGCCATGAGAAGATGGAGGCATTTATTGGAGTGATGCATCTTCAAGCCAAGTGACACTAAGGATGGCCAGCGGCCACCGGAAACTCCAAGAGAGGCATGGAATGGAATCTCCCCCAAAATCCCCAGAAGGAACCAACTCTGCTAACAACTGGATTTCAGATTTCTGGCCTCCCAAACTGTGGGAGAAATAAATTTCTGTTGTTTTCAGCCATCAAATGCTTAATGGCAACCCTAGGAAACAAATATACCAGATATGACAAAATCCCTTTTTGCTGACTTAAGAGTTGTTCCTCTAAAATCTCTATCTCTTCTACAACGTCAATTGCTCCCTGTCCAATGGTTTATTCTCACTAGCATATAAATATGCCTTAACTTATTCTGTTTAGGAAACAAAACAAAACAAAAAGTTCTTGCCTTAAAAAGAGAGAGAGAGACACTATTAGTCTGCCAAAGGGGTGCTGATGCAAAGTACCAGAAATCTGTTGGCTTTTATAAAGGGAGTTTATTTGGGATAAAAGCTTACCGTTCCAAGGCCTTAAAAAGTCCAACTCAAGGCACCAGAAGAGGTGCTATCTCACCAATGTTAGTTGCATCGTGTTGAAGCAAGACAGCCGCCAATCTCTCTGGTCCCTGCCTTCCCCTCCAGGCTCACACTTTCCTCTTGAGCTCCATGGGCCCAGCCTCTTGAGGCTTTATGCTCAAGTGATCCTATAGTCTTCTCTTCCCTGGCATAGGGCTACTTTCTTTCGGGGCCTCCTATATCAATCTCGGCTGGTCTGTTCTCTTCCTAATCTCAGCTATGGTCTATCAGGCAAAATGGCTCATCTGTTTGAACCTTCTCCTTTCTGTCACATGGCAGGATCAAAAATGACAGAGATTTCTCTTCTTGTGTCCGTTTATATCAGACCCAGCAAGGGGGCTGAACTCAACCTGAGTCACAGCCATTGACATAGCCAAATCAAAAGCCGAAAGCAATCTTATCAAATAATCTAATCAAAGACCCCTCAACTGAATTTAATGCAATCAAAGTGTATCACACCCAGAGGAATAGATTAGTTTACAAACATAATCTTTCTCTTTTGGGGATTCATGAAATAATCTCAAGCTACCACAGAGACTTGTTTTCTTCTAGTTCCTCTGGCCACAAAACTTATTAAAGTATTGTCCATACTCATTGCCTCCACTTCCCCCACCTCATTCCCTCTTCAGCTTGCACTAATCAAATTTCATCTTCACCCTACCATTGAAACAACTCTTCTGAAGGCCACAATTGACTGTCTTTCCTTATCTCATCTTGCCCAGACTTGGACAGGAAGAATTGGAAACACCCCCCTCCTCCTTGACTTCTTCTCTTGCCTTTTGTAACACAACACACTCCCCTGGTTTTTCTTCTCACTCACTAGCTGGTCCTTCCCATTATCTTTTGCCCAGAGCTACACTCTCTCTATGTGATGGAAGTGGCTTTAAACACCATCTTTTATCTCTAATCTGACTCCCCTAGTTCCACAGTTCCAGATTCTCACCAATTGCATACTTGTTATCTCCACTTCAGAACTCATATGTTAATCAAATAATGGTCCCAAAGCAAAATGCTTGGCTTCTCCTAGGTTTCCCAATCTTCATTAGAGGTGCCACTCTAAGGATCAGAGCTTGAGCATTGGATCTTAAATCCCAGTCCTCTACTTGCAAGCTCTAATAACTTGGCTAATATAAATACTTCTTTGTGTCTCAGTTTCCTAATTTGTAAAATAGGGAGAATAATAATTCATACTTCATATAATTGTTGTGAATATTAAATAGAGTTAACATATGTTAAGCACTTAGAACTGTGTCTGGCATGTAGTAAATGCTAGAGAAGCATTACTTATATATACGTTAACTGTTTTTATTATCCATCCAATTGCTCAGAGCAAAAATATAGAAGTCATCCTTATCTTGATTAAACTCCTTCCTCCCCACTCATATCAAATTCATTAGCAGATATTGTCTTTAATTCTGAAATATACCCTAAAACTGACTGCTTCTCCACTGCTACACCTTGGAACAAACCAGCATCATCTCTCACCTATTCAACCCTAATAACCTCCTATTGGTTCTCTCTGCTTCTTGTCTTACCACCCTGTAGTCCAACTTCCAGACAGTACTCAAGTACTTTTTCAAAATATATGAAATAGTTGCTATTGATGACCAAGCTTAAAACTCTTCAGTAACTTGTACTTATAATAAGATCTGACGTCCTTTCCATGGTGGCCCAACATGATCTGGCATCGTCTCCACCTTCACTTTGTACCATTCTATCCTTTGTTGACTACGTTTCAGCTCCATTGGCTTTCCTGCTCACGTACTTACTGCTTCTGTTTCCACTTCATTGTCTTTGCACTGCTCCTTCTTTCATGATCTTCCTGAATCTTCATCCATCTCATTCCTTCCTATAATTCAATTGTCAGTTCAAATGTCACCTCCTCAAAGAGGCTTTTCCTAACTACATTATCTAACATATCCCCTGGCCCCAACCCCACTATTCTTGGTCCCATTACCATTTTAATTTTTATTATAGCATTTGATACTATTTCAGGTTATTTATTTGTGTATTTGTTGAGTTTCTCTTTTCAATAGAATGTCAGCTCACTTGTCCTTGCACTACTCTATCTCCAGCTCCTAGCAGAGTGCTTGGTCTGCAGTATGTTTTTAATCAACATTTGTTGAATGGATGGATTATTAAACAGGAAGGCAAAGTAAAGTACACAGAAGTTTGGGTTTTTAATCAACTCATTTATTTTCTGTCTTTAACTTGTCTTAAGATAAAATCTGCGCCCCACTATTGCTTTTACTACCACTCAAGGCCCCCTGTCAATGTACTTGAACTTCATTTACATTAGTCTAAAACTTGCCAAGTGCTGTACTAGTTGTCAAGGGCTGTATTAGGGGGGAATTAAAAAAAAAAATCAGGATTAAGTCCTTCTTCAATTCTGATTCTGAAAAACAGTTCATTCTATTTTAAAAGTTACAAGATTGATGAACTTGGGTTTTATGATAATTCATTTTAAGAGTATTAAAATCTTCTCTTTTAGAGAGAAACCATCTTCTAAGCTCCTTTGCTTCTGCCTGAAGCCTTTCTCTCAGAAAATCTGGAAGGAAGCATCAATCCATAAATGACCTGATTTTCCTCTCCAGGTGTCCCTGTCTGCTCATTTTTGTCATTTTCTCTTTGAAGGCCCCTCACCTCTTAACCTTTTCCCTTACTAAAATCCATTGTAACAGGGGAAAAAATGTTGGTATTGTTTTTAAGAGCAGCTTGTTGGCTTCTTTCCCTCTTCAAATATGAGATATACTGTCTTATAAGAGTGAACAACGAACAGTTTTTTTAAAATTGTTCAATGTCCCCAAAGGATCCAATGGTCATAACAAATTTGTCAGCAGAGCATCATTTTGCTCATTACAGCAGTTTTAAACCCAGGATTTTAAGGGATGTGGCCACTTGGGCATGGAAGGACTAAAGGAAAGGGTTTAAAGGCACAGCTTTTGTAAATGGAAACCTGTCAGATATTATTGATGGCAGGAATGGTGGTCGAATCCTCCCTACCTGACCTCCTCACTCCATTAAAAATTATATTAAGCCCTCTGATCTCTTTCAAACTTGCCACATATCACAATCAACAAAGGGACTAAGGGCACAAGTAGATGATTGTGCTATTTGTTCATTTAACTAATAAATATCAATTGTTTTAAGTTTCAGACTTAGGGTTTTATAAGAGAAAAGTGGTTTCCTGGGATTTTTGGTCCCAGAGTTGTGGTTCTAGGTAACAGGGTTTTTTCTTAAAGAAATGCCTGACGCTGAATTTAGTCTACCAAAATGTATTTTCCATTCAAAAATGTTTGCTTTGCCCATTGTTATTTAACACATCCTCTTAGGTTGGTGCAAAAGGAATTGCAGTTTCGGACTGAGAATTTCAAATCATTATAACTAGGCTCAAACATATCTTTATTAATCAAAATAGGAACCATTACAATCAACACATTTTTCGCCAACAAGAAATAAGTTTGTTTATTCCTGTAGCGTAAAAATCCGTGCTTCGGGATTCGATGAAGTCTTGGAAAGCATTTTCTGCATCTTGCTGGTTGTGGAAGCATTTTCCCTGCAAAAGGTTGTCGGGATGCTTGAAGAAGCAGTAGTCGGTTGATGAGAGGTCAGGTGAATATGGCAGATGAGGCAAAACTTTGTAGTCCAATTCATTCAACTTTTGAAGCGTTGGTTGTGCAACGTGCGGTCGGGTGTTGTCATGGAGAAGAATTGGGCCCTTTCTGTTGACCAATGCTGGCTGCAGGTTTTGCAGTTTTCGGTGCATCTCATTGATTTGCTTAGCATACTTCTCAGATGTAATGGTTCTCCGGGATTCAGAAAGCTGTAGTGGATCAGACCAGCAGCAGACCACCAAACAGTGACTATGACATTTTTTTGCTGCAAGCTTGGCTTTGGGAAGTGCTTTGGAGCTTCATCTCAGTCCAACCACTGAGCTGGTCATCAGCGGGTGTCATATAAAATCCACTGTTCATCGCACGTCACAATCTGATTGAGGAATGGTTCACTGTTGTTGCGTAGAGTAAGAGAAGACGACACTTCAAAATGCTGATTTTTAAAAATTTTCGGTCAGCTCATGAGGCACCCACTTATCAAGCTTTTTCACCTTTCCAATTTGCTTCAAATGTCGAACAACCATAGAATGGTCGACACTGAGGTCTTCGGCAACTTCTCGTGCAGTTGTAAGAGGATCAGCTTCGACGATTGCTCTCAATTGGTCATTGTCATCTTCCGATGGCTGGCCACTATGCTCCTCATCTTCAAGGCTCTTGTCTCCTTTGCAAAACTTCTTGAACCACCACTGTACTGTACGTTCGTTAGCAGTTCCTGGCCAAATGCACTGTTGACGTTTCAATTGTCTCTGCTGCTTTACGACCCATTTTGAACTCAAACAAGAAAATCGTTCAGATTTGCTTTTTGTCTAACATCATTTCCATAGTCCAAAATAAATATAAAATAAACAGCAAGTAATAAGTCATTAGCAAAAATATATAAAGCGAGAAATGCACATTAAAATAATGTATAACATAACCACATTTATTTAAAAATGTATTCCAATATCAAATGGCAAATTTCAATAATGCAAACCGCAATTGCTTTTGCACCAACCTAATAAAACACATACACCACATTCTAGCTAAAAGAAATGCAAGACAATCTAGCTAAAAAATAAAATAGAAACCTCAAGGTGAGAACTAGGGCCCTTGATTTTTAAAATAAGATTTCAAGTGCCTCCTTAGTTTTTCAATATTCATTTAAGATAATGACCTCAAAACAAGTGAGTTAAAAAGTCTAAAAGTTCAGTATATTTAAGTATCAGCTTTTCCAACTTCTGCTTTTACTCACGGCTCTCTGTAAATCTGGGAAAGCTACTCTAATGCTCCTTGCACAGCAGTCTAGCCTGATAGGACTTGGAGCAGGATGCCTTGGTAAGCTAACAGTAATACTTTGATATAATAAGACTAGGATAGAAAACATTGAATGAGTGCTTAATAAGTGACAGTCACTTATTTAGGTAAGTTCCACGAAGCTCTATGTGCAGTAAATACCAAAGCTTAGAAAGATGAAGTAACTTGTTAAAGTTATGCAGCTATTAAGACCAGAGCTGGGGCAGGAACTAGGTCTGTCTCACTCTTTCACCTATGAACTTATCTACTCTGCTGTATCAACACAAGACTGGAGAAAGTCATGCATGCTTGGAGGTTGTTTTACTTTCTGAGGCTTCTTAAGTGAATGCCATGAAATGGTTTGGCTTGAACAGTGGGAATTTTTTCGCTCACAGTTTTGAGGCTGGGAAAACCGAGGCATCATCAGAGCGAAGCTTTCTTCCCAAACTGGCTGGCCGCTGGTGACCTTTGGATCTTAGCTTGTCACATGACAAAGCACATAGTGGCAGCTTCTCCTGGTCTCTTCCTTCTATTTTGGGGTCCATTTCAGCTCCCTGCTTCCTGTGGCTTTCTCTCTCTCTCTCTCTGTGTCTGAATTTCATTCTTTCATAAAGACACCAGTAGTAGGAAGAATATTCATCCTGAATGAGGTGAGGACTGAAGTAGCTTAATCAAAAGGAGCTACTTAAAATGGGTTCACACCCGCAGGAATGGATTAAATTTAAGAACATGTTTTTCTTGGGTACAAACAGCTTCAATCCATCACAGACATGGCGCTCTGGTTTTCTGCCCAATTGTGTTCTGTGAATGCAAAAACACATCTAGGGAAAGCAAATCCCTCATCCCTGGAAGTAATCATATGTGGACTGGAAAGTCTCTTGGCAAGACTATTATTACAGAGAAGATTCTAGTGTTGGCTTGAACATTAAACTAGAGTACTAGTGTATCAGTTAGGGTTCACCAGAGAAACAAAACCAACAACAGGATGGTGTGTGTGTGCATTTATCTGTGTGTATGTGTGTACATAATGAGATTTATTATAAGGTATTGGCTCATGAGATTTGGGGGGACTGGCAAGTCCAAATTTCATAGGGCCAGGCTGAAGCCTGGAAATGAAGGCTGAAAATTCCTGTGAAAGTGTATTGAACTCTTGAGTCTAAATTCTTTAGACTGGAAATTTAGGGAGGAATGGAAAGTGTGGTCTTGGAGCAAAATTTCTTCTGATGTTAGAATCCTCAGTTCTCCTTATCCAGTTGATTGGATAAGGCCCACCCACATTTTTTGAAGTTAATTGCCTTTATTTATTTAAAGCCAGGGTATTATAGATGCTAATCCTATCTATGAAATACCTCCACAGCAACAATCAGGCCAGTGTTGGACTAAACAACTGGATACCATAATCTATCCAACTTGGCACAACAATTAACCATCTCAAGTAGTTTATAAACTGCAGTCTTCTGAATCCTAGGGATTCAACAAAGGTGTCTCTGTGGCCTCTACTGGACCAGGCATGCTAAGGGTGGGATGGGAAAACAGAGAGCAAGCAAGCAGGGATCCAAGCCTCCACCTCCTCTTCAACTAAACCAGCTCCAGTTCGAGATGTATTTTATACTCTAGACTTCTTTGTAAAATTTAATTTGAAAAGGAGATATCACAGCAAAGACATTGTTGGAAAACCACTGGACTACATGGCTTTAAGACCTTTTTATTTAATTCTGAGTTTTGGTCAATTTATAGTTGGCTTCTTAGGTATTGAGTCTCAAGTCTTTACCATTTTACAAAATTACAAATATTCGTTCACTCCCTTCACCAGCTAAGTAGTCATGAATGGTCAACAATCTATTTTCCTCTCATCTATGCACTAGAACAAGAGGGCTCAGCTACTGAGTCAACACACATGGTAAGAGACCAAACAAATATGTAATGTAAGGATGGTGACTGATTTGTTAACTACCTGGAGAAAATCTAGAGAAAACCTTTCCCCTCTAAAGAAACTGTGAATCTAGAAAATGGCAAGCTTCAGATGGCCTTTGAAATAAGGAGGCATATTTTTTTTAATGAAACGAGCTTAGAAATGTAAATAGAGAATAGAAATAAATAGTTTTCCATCTCCTTTCTGTATAGGGCCCCTTTCCAGCACCTGAATCTGAACTCTGTATGAATTGTTTTCCTTCCTGGCATTGCAGTCCAGTGGACATGCAGAGAATTTTTCTGTTTCTGCTTCAAAAACTAAGTTGTCCACAAAAGTATGCCCTGCCCTGTGGTCTCTTACATCTCTGAATTTCTCTACTTCTTGGCCATAGTGTATTGTAGCTGTTTGTATATGTGTCTTTCTCTTCTACTGGAGTAAAATCTCCTTAAAGAAATGAAGGAATGTCTTTTCCTTCTTCTAACCCTTCCAGGTTCGAAGGCTTCCTACAAACTTGACGCTTAATGCATAGTAAGTAAATGAATGCAAGCAACAAAGAAGGAATGACCTGCCCTTGGAGGTTTGCCTTCGTATTTAATTAAACTTTGTATTTAAAGTCTTCAAAATTAGTTCAAACCATTAGAAGGTAACAGACAAGATTTTTTTTTTTTAACTTTTTAAAACTAAATTTTATTAGCTTATTCTGATTGTATAAATAATACTTGGTTATTATAGAAAATGTGGAGAGTAAGAAAAAGGAAAAAGAAAAAACAAAAATCATCTATACTCTCACAACCCAGAAATAACCTCTGTTGAAATGTTGGTGCACTTGCGTCTCGTTTTTCTTCTATCCACAAAGACACACACAGGCATATCCATGTGCACACATAATTAGGATCATGATGTGTATAGTTTTGTGTCTTGTTTGTTTTGTTTAATTCTTTAATCATACCCATGATGAAAATTTCTCCTTGCCATTAAAATTCTTCAAAAGCTTCGTTTATTTTTTAATGCATGCGATTAAAAAAAGGAAATATTGTGGAAAACCAACAAGCAGTTGACAACAGATTTTTAGTTTCAACCTCTATATCCAGGTTCATACTGTTTTCCTAGGAGAAATTTATGGGTTTTTTTGCAATAAATTTATTGGTGGAAAAAGGAAAGTGGCAGTAGAAGCTCCTGGATGTAGTGGCAAGTGTTTGAACATAACAGTCAGCAAAATGTAAGTCAACATCCCTCTTCTTGGACTTGATGGTCATTTGACCATGACCAAGTCACCCAAACTCTTTGCAACTCACTTTCCCCAGCTATGCTAGTGGCACCTACCTCCAAATTATACAGGAAACATAGTATAGTATGTGCCTGGCACATAGTAAGAAAGTGCTCAGCAAATAGTATTGCTTATAAAAATTATATATTTTAATCCCCTTCCATTTTGTTCCATATTCCTCATGATATTTCCAAAAAAACTGTATTGCTTGAAGAACCTCTGATTACTTGCAAAAACTGAAGAGGCACCAAGAATGTAGATATTTGTCTCTTCTGAAAATTTGGAACATGTTTATCTAAAACATTATTTCAGAATTGTTTTTATATGAGAAGATGAAACTAGGTTTTCTGCCCAACCTTCCCACTCACACCCCTCCACCCAGTTCATGCTCATCTTATACTGCCTCCACCCAAGGTCGAATGTCTTCTCTCTCCCTCATATTCTCCTTCTTACATAGAAAAAAATGTAGGCTCCAAGCATTGCAGGAGACCAAACCCATGGAGAAGGTAGTTGGATATACTCAAGATCTTTCTAAAGCTCTCTGAGCTGAATTCTAAGTGAGATCATTTTCCTTCATCTAAGAAAATGGTAACTCCATTCTACCAGTTACTAAGACCAGGCACCTTTCTAAGACTATTGTCTTCAAAATAAATGGAGACGCCCATCCTGTCTCACCCCCTCTTCTGCTACCACCAGAGTCTAAACCATATTCTTTCCCTCACGTGGATCATTGCAACCTTTCTGCTCCTCCTGCTTCTTCCCTGTATCTTCAACAGCATATTCTCCTCCCAGTCACCAGAGCAATCCCTTTAGATTGCATCACACTTTATGACCTTCTCATGGCTTCCATTTTACTTGATCTGGGTCTCCTGACTTCACTCTCTATCCCACTCATTCCTTTCACTCACAGGCATGCTTCTGCCCCAGGGCCTTTGAATTTGCTGTCCCTGGTCCTGGAGCACTCTTTTATCAGACAGCTGCATGGAGATTCAAATGTCACCATCTTAGCAAAGGCCCTGTCATCTCTATTCCCCTTCCCCCTTTTTTTTTTCTATAGTACTAGTAAGCATCTGATATACTTTGTAGTTATCTGTTTATGACTCTCCTTAATTACCAGAATTTAAGCTCCATGAGGGAGAGACAAATGCTTATCTGTTCTCTGCTCTATCCTCAGAGCATGGAGCAAAGTGTGACCCATAGAAGGCACTCCATTAGTCAGTTGAACAAAGGAATGAATCTCTTTAACAGAATTCTCATCTCTTCTCATTTTATCTTCCTATCTAGCAGAAACCTTTCTTTTTGCTACTTGAAAATAAAATGGAAGTGAAGGGATCGAGTTTTAGAACTAAAAGTAACCTGATATTTTCATTATGAATAATCTTGTCTTCCTTTCTTGGAGATACCATAACAAAGTATCAAAAGCCAGTTGGCTTTAAACAACTAAACGTTATTGCATACAAATGGTGGGGAAAAAAAAAACACAGGAAAAATGCTCAGCATCACTGGCTATTAGGGAAATGTAAATCAAAGTTATAATGAGATATCATTTCACACTTACTAGAATGGCCACTATTGAAAAAAATAGAGAACCACAAGTACTGGAGAGGATGTGGAGAGATAGGAACACTTATTCACTGCTGGTGGGAATGTAGAATGGTACAGCCACTGTGGAGGACTGTTTGGTGGTACCTAAGAACGTTAAATATAGATCTGCCATGTGACCCGGCAATACCGCTACTAGGTATGTACCCAGAAGAACTGAGAGCAGTGACACGAATAAACATCCACACACAGATGTTCATAGCAGCGTTATTCACAATTACCAAAAGATGTAAACAACCCAGGTGTCTAGCAACTGACAAATGGATAAACAACTGTGGTATATGCACACGATGGTATATTATTCAGCTATAAAAAGAAATGAAGTCATGAAGCATATAATGACATAGATGAACTTGGAGTACATTATGCAGAGTGAAGCAAGCCAGGCACAAAAGGACAAATATTGTATGACTTTGCTATTATGAACTAAATATAATGAGCAAACTCATGGAGTTGATAGCTAGAATAAAAATCATCAGAGAAAACAATGTGGTTAGAGAATGGAAAGTGGAGGTTTAATCTGTGCAGAATTGGTAAAAAGTTGTTTGCAAATGTTTGGAAATGAACAGAAATGGTGAAAGCACATCCTAGGATTTGTAATTAGTAGTGCTAACATATGGGTATATAGTGGTTTGTTTTTTGTTGTTTTTTTTTAGAGTAATGAAAATGCTCTAATATTGATTGAAGTGATGAGCGCACCATTTGGTGATTATACAAAATGCCATCGATTGTTCACTTTGGATAAATTGTATTGTTTATGAACAACAATAAAAAAATAATAGGGTAGGTTGGGGTAAAATATGCCAAATGTAAGATATGGACTATAGTTAGTAGTAATACTTTGATGATGCACTTTCATAATTTATTTCAAATGTTTCACAATAATGCAAGGTATTTGAGGTGGGATGATGTTTGGAAGCCCTGTATGATGTTATGCATTCTCCCCTTCTCCTAAGAAAACCATCCATGTTGGGTTAGGGTCTACCGTAATGCAGCTTGGCCTCACCTTAAGTCATCACATCTCCAAAGGTCCTATTTCTAAACAGGGTCACATTCAAGGGATGGGGGATTAGTGTGTGAATATATAAATTTTAGGGGCCATAGCTTAACCCATGACAAGCCAGTATAATATTGATAGCTTCCACTGTAAATCTAAAATTTTAAAAAGAGAAGAATCCGTGTTGCAGAAGGGACATTCTCAGTGGTGGAATTTAAGAAAGAGTGGGAGAGAGGAGATGTAAATGCCAGTATCTTCTGACTTGCCTTCTTAAAGAAAAAAGTGAATATGTTTTTTAACATTAAAGTATCCCACGAATATTAATCAAAAATGCAATTCAATATCAGATCTTTGGAGGTCCAGGAATATTCAGAAGGACACTTTCTGGTTTTTGTTGTTGTTGTTGTTGTTGCTGCTGCTCCAGCCCTCTTTTTAAAGTTTATTTTCATTTCAAAATGTAAAACTAGTTTTTAAAATTTTAATTGCTGGATTTAATGTCTAATCTAAGCAAGTGGACTAAATTTTAGACTAACCTTTTCCAGCCCTCCTGGACCGTTTAGCTTTAAAGCACATTTGATGCCTCTGGATAGACATGAATTTTTCCTAGAAAAGGTTTTTATGGTTTCATTTTGTAACATTTAACTACATGTTTGATGAAGAAACCACAAAACCTCGTGAACGTATATGCAATAACGTCAGATGAAATTCGCTGATTTTGTGCTAGGCTGCAACGTTGCCAGATGACTTCAGTCAAAACCATGCAAATTGAGACAAAAGCTAACGTGGAGATGAAATAAATGGTTTGGGGACCTCGCGAACTAAACTGCATGGGTTAATCCAGCAAATACCCGACATTTACATAACTGTCGCTGTGCAAATACATCCTTTCTAGAAAGGTTGTTTTCTCCAGTGCTGCCATGTGGTCCGTGCACGGGTTCATTGGCTTTGTTTTGAGACTACAAAAAAACTGATGGTTTAATAAATATTCCAAGAAATGTGAAAACCCAATAGACAGTCATTCCAGACCCAGCCAGGGAGTCCTTTGCCACAGAGGCATGCAGTAACTTGAGATTTGGTCCACCAAAGTTCTGCTTAGCCCAGCTCCTTTATAAGTGGAGGGATTCTTACCTAACTGGCAGCAACAGAAAATATGGAAATGTAAACACCCCAACTTTGTTTCAGGATATTTGGGTGGATATTTCCCAAATACAGTAGCTTCATTGAACAGGTCACCTTTGATTATTAAACCTCTTACCTCTTATTTTAGTCATTCCTCTGAAGAAATGGAACTTGGATGCAAAATCTGGCTTTCAAAACATTTAAGCCAGATGGATTTTCTTTGCACATAGCTTTTGAACATACAGCTCGGTAGTTTATTTAAAAAAAAAAAACAAAAAAAAAAACTGTTAACAGTAATACATAATAGTTAATTAGCACCTTGAGATTACTGCATACCTTTTTACTCTATTCTGCCAGAGTAAGGAAAAGTGGACTTAAGACAAATTACCTGGGTTAGTAAATAAATGGATGCCCAATGTTGTGATAACTGCAAGAGCCTAGTTCTTGGTTAAGTCTAGGTAAGGATATGGCTTAATAATGAATGGAGAGAGAAGCTTCACTAATCTTGATGTCTGGATTGTTTAAGGAATATTTTGATTGTTAATGTGACAAAAAATTTTCACCTATTTTGTGTATGTGATTTGAAATTCAGTAGTAAAAGAATGTCCTTTTTAAGGCTTTAATTACCTTCAGATATTGTTCTTATCTAATTCAGCCAAGAATTTATAGGCATAGCAATTTATGTTAGGCATTAGATGAAGGGGAAAACAAACAAATTTTGAAACTATAGATTATAGACTATTGCACTCAGTAGTGTAGTTCTGAATAGGCTAGAATTTAGAAATACCTTTGAAAAATTTTATATTTTCTACATTATAACCCACTTTATATATATGCTATTGAAAATTTGTATATCATCAAATTTTGGTACACTGACCCAGTAAGCATTGTAAGACAACAAAACCTTTATTTAAGAGAAATGTTTCATGAATCTGTTTTGTAAGATATGCAGTTAACCCTAACTTGTTTTTAGGGTAAAACTGTAGCTACATATGGCAGGTTTGCTTGAAATAGAAGGCACATGGAGGCTATTGGTAATCCAAATTTAAAAATATTTATACTCTAAAATAGTTATTGTATTGATTGCTATAATTTAAAGCAATAACTACCAAATGATGCTGACGCTTGAGACAAAAAGAAAAAAGAGAGAAACCAGCATTTTTACTTATCTGTACTAATGAAGAAATATATGTGATTCCACAAAAATAAGATTATGTTTGTTTTCCTAGAGTTGAAAGATTAGTGTTAAAAATAGGTTTGAAATGGAATCAGCTTTGCTATACTCATCGGAGGGAAAAAGAGAAGGAATTCAAAATTAAACATTTTGTCTTATTTCCAACAACTTGCAACATTTTTTTCTTCTCTATCTTCTGAAGTTAATCACTACAAAATTTCTGAAACAGAGGGCTTGTATTTAAATAAAGTTTATTTAACTTTGGTCTGAAAAACAATCCTCCCAACAAAGAAAAACCCAGGACCAGATGGATTCAGAGGTGAATTCTACCAATCATTACAAGAAGAATTAATACCAATCCTGCTCAAACTCTTCCAAAAAATTGAACAAGAGGGAACATTACCTCATTCTATGAGGCCATCACCCTAATACCAAAGACAGGAAAAGGTACTACAAGAAAAGAAAAATTACAAACCAATTTCTCTAATAAATATAGAGGCAAAAATCCTCAGCAAAATACTTGCAAATCGAATCCTACAGCACATTAAAAGATTTATACATCATGGTCAAGTGACTTTTATCCCAAGTATTCAACTATTAATAGATTTTTAAAAATCTATTAATGTAATACACAACATTAATAAAACAAAGGGGGGAAAAACCACATGATCATCTCCATTAATGTAGAAAAACCATTTGACAAAATCCAGAATCTTTTACTGATAAAAACATGGAGAAAAATAGGAATACAAGGAAACATCCTCAACATGATAAAGGGCATATGTGAAATACTGATAGCTAACATTGTATTCAATGGGTAAAGACTGAAAGCTTTACCTCTAAGATCTGGAACAAGACAAGGATGCCCACTGCCACCACTGTTGTTCAACATTGTACTGGTTGTTCTAGCCAGAGCAGTTAGGAAAGAAAGAGAAATAAAAGACATCCAAACTGGAAAGGAAGAAGTAAAACTTTCACTATTTGTGGATAACATGATCGCATATATAGGAAGGCCCAGAAAATCTACAAGAAAGCTACTAGAACTAATAAACAAATTCAGCAAAAAAACAGGATACAAGGTCAACAAGCAAAAATTAATAGTATTTCTATACACCAGTAAAGAGCAATCTGAGGAGCAAGAAAGGGGAAAAAATCCCACTTACAATAGCAACTAAAAGAGCCAAATATCTAGGAATAAATTTAGCCAAAGATTTTAAGGACTTGTACACAGAAAACTACAAAACATTGCTAAAATAAATCAAAGACCTAAATAAATTGAAGGGCATTCCATGTTCACAGATTGGAAAACTAAATATTATTAAGATGTCAATTCTACTCCAAGTGATTTACAGATTAACACAATTCCAATCAAAATTCCATTACTTTGCAGAAATGGAAAAGCCAATTATCAAATATATTTGGAAGGATAAATGTAAGATTAGCTAATATATTTAGAAGGGTAAGGGTAAGAATAGCCAAAAGCATCTTGAAAAAGAAGAATGAAGTCAGAGGATTCACACTTCCTGACTTAAAAACATATTACAAAGTTAAAGTGGTCAAAACAGCATGGTACAAGCACAAGGACAGATATATTGACCAATGGAATCAATTGAGAGTTCAGAAATAGACCCACACATCTATGACTGATTGATTTTCTGTTTTGTTTATATATATATATATATATATATATACACACACATATATATATATACACATAATTTTTTTTTACCAAATTATTTTTTAGAAGACTACAAAGTCCACTCAATTGGAAAAGAATAGTCTCTTCAACAAATGGTGCTAGGAGATTTGGATATTGATATGCAAAAGAATGAAAGAGAACCCCTATCTCACACCATATACAAAGATAAATCAAAGTGGATTAAACACCTAAATAGAAAAACCAGTACTATAAAACTCCTAAAAAAAAATCTAGGGAAGCATCTTCAAGATTTTGTGTTAGGCAATGGTTTCTTATACTTTACGCCCAAAGCATAAGAAACGACAACAAAAATGAATAAATGGGACCTCCTCAAAATTAAAAACTTTTGTACCTAAAAGGACTTTGTCATGAAATTGAAAAGATAACCTACTCAATGGAAAAAAATATTTGGAAACCACATATCCAAATAGTGTTTACTGTCCAGAATATATAAAGAAATTCTACAACTCAAAAATAAAAATCAATACAATTTGAGCAAAAACTTGAATAGACATTTTCCCCAAAGAGGATATACAAATGGCTAAAAGGCACAAGAAAAGATGCTCAACATCACTGGCTATTCAGAAAATGCAAATGTAAACCTCAATGAGATATTTCAAACCCACTAGAATGCTACTATTAAGAAAAGAGAAAATTACAAGTGTTGGAGAAAATATGGACAAATAGGGACACTCATTCATTGCTAGTGGGAATATAAAATGGTGCAGCCACTGTGGAAGACAGTTTGGCAGTTCCTCAGAAAGTTAAGTATAGAATTAACATATGATCCAGCAATCCCACTAGTAGGTATACACCCAGAAGAATTGAAAGTAGGGATGCAAAAAGATATTTGTGCGATGGTCATAGAAGCATTACTCACAAATGCCAAAAATGTGAAAGCAACCCATCAGTCAAAGAATGGATAAACAAAATGTGGTATATGCACACAATGGAATATTATTCAGTCTTAAAAAAGGAATGAAGTCCTGATGCATGTGACAACACGGATGAACCTTGAGAACACTATGTTGAGTGAAATAAGCCAGACACAAAGGGACAAATATTGTATGATCTCACTGATATTAACTTAAAATAAGCAAATTCATAGAGTTAGAATACACATTATATTTTAGCAGTGAATAGTTTTAGAGAATGGAAGCTGATGTTTAATTTGTACAAAATTTCTATTTATGTTGATTGTAAAGGTTTGGAAATGGATGGTGGTGAAGGTAGGACATTATTGTAAGTGTAATTACCCCCACTGAATTATGTAGGTGAATGTGATTAAAAGAGAAACTTCAGGTTGTATATGTTACCAGAGTAAAAATTAAAAGATAAAACATAAGAATTTTTAACATAGTGAATCCTATTGTAGATGATGGACTATAATTAATAGCACAAGTATTAAGAATGTTCTTTCATGGATAATAACAAATATACAACACAAGTACAAGGTGCTAATAAGAGGGTGGTATATGGGGGAAAAATCCATCTAATGTAAACTATGGCCAATAGTTAATAAGACTATTTTAATAATCTTTCATCCATTGTAACAAAGGTAACTACTGTTTAAAACAAATAGCACAACTATTAAACAAAGTGCTGCTGTCAATTGTAACAAATGTTCCACACCAATTCAAGGTATGGGAATACCTGTCCTTTATGTATGATGTGTGTAAACACACAACCTCTCAAAAAAAAAAAAAGTTTACAGAGCTATGTTTTAGATGGTGTCTTAGTTTGCCAGTTCTGCTATGACAAATAAAACATACTGGCTGGCTAATACAACAGGAATTCTTTGACTCACAGTTTGGAGGCTAGAAATCCACCATCCTTGGCGGGGTATGCCTTGTCCAAATTCCACTGCCCTCTACTGATGGCTTGCTGGCAGTCCATCTCTGCCTCCGTCACATGGCTGGGTCTCTCTTTCTGTCTCTTCCTCTGACTTCTACTACTCCTGCTCCATCATCTCTCGATATTTCCTCACCTTATCAGGACTTCATGATATTCCATTAATGCCCACCTTGACTTAATTTGTCTTCATGCCAATAGGATCTTTGACGAGTCTATTAACAAATGAGTTCACACTCACAGAGCAAAGGGAGGACTTGACCATGTCTTCGTGGGGGATCAACCTACCACAGGTGGACAAAAGATAATTTGTTGTAGGTCAGACACAGCCAATACTCAGCAGAGTAGTGATTAGAACTAGGCCTAGGAGATTTCTGATTCTGCATTTTTTCTACTAGGTCACACTGCACATCCTTGATCTTCTCTCTCCTCCCTTGTTTTCCATGAAAACGTGTGGTTCTAATATGGTCCTCCATTCACCCATCCAATCCCTCCTCTTACATTTCTTTTTTTCCCCCATGTCTTGTCACTTAAATGTAATTATTTCCCCTACTATTGCAGCCTTGTATTTAGTAATTAAAGTTACTCACTTGCCTATTCCATATATTTTCACGGCTGTACTGTCAGCCCTACTTTTCTTTCCAGACTTCAGATTTTCATAGCATTTCATCAGTTCTCTTTTATTTGCTTTTGGCTTTTGAACTGATTATGGGGCTGTTCCCTTGAAATAGCAATTATATTTATTTATGACACAAAATAATAAGTTTAGACTTTCAAAGTAATGATGTTAAGTACATATCCACTTCCCTAATAAATGTCAAAAAATAAAATGCCCAAAACAAGACACATTAAAGTCATCTGCATAATTGTATAAGTGATGTCATTGCCCATGTACAGGTCCAAAAATAATGTAATAGTTTTACCTTGCTTTACTATCTTTATCATAAATGTTTTATTTTTAATGTTCTTCATTTGACTGAGC
This sequence comes from Cabassous unicinctus, assembly GCA_029593785.1. Lineage (NCBI taxonomy): Eukaryota > Metazoa > Chordata > Mammalia > Cingulata > Chlamyphoridae > Cabassous > Cabassous unicinctus. The sequence goes on from JAQZBX010012531.1 coordinate 19,928, forward strand.
TATACTGATTGTCAGAACTTCTTTCTAATAACAGAAATCAGAAACTAATTTCAGAGAGACATGTAACAAATAAGTGAACATAAAGGATGATTTGTGTAGATGATATTATGAAGAATTTAAATGACAGATAAAGTATTCTTGTTAAATTTGTAACTGAGGACATGTTACTATTTCAGACATTGAAAATTTTTAAAATAAAGATTGTGAATGCATGCTTTTATATTTACAAATCAATATTTTATTCACAACAACAGCACAAACTTCCACTGATTAATACATTTACACTGTCAGACACTATTCCAGGTTTTACAAGTATTAACTGTTTAATCTTCACTGCTGCCCTATGTGGCAGGTTCTGTTATAATGGATGAACTCAGTTTTCACTGGAAGGAATGAATTTGCTAGTGAGCTGTTCTTTGGTGAAATAATTACAATGTTCTTGCATCACATATCCAACAGCAAAAATGTCTTTATTCCTTCTTTTGACCCATTATCACCCAAGAGCATTCAAGCATTTAGTTACTGAGTCACAGGGTGGACAAATAAAAAAAGGACAGTTCCAGAAAACATAGAACATAAAATGTTTTTGTTAAAATACTTCATTGACTTTTTGCTAAAATTATCATGACCATTGTAGTGATTTCAAACAATTTAGAAATGTATCCCCTCCAAAATCCATTATTCATAAATAAGCAAAGAATATACTTTACTTAATATTCAGTTAGGCTTCATCAAGAAATGAAACTGGTCCTAGAGATGGCTAAAGCATAGGAAACTAGTCTTATTCTTACGTGCCCACAAACAACAGTTTTATTTCTTTTGATTTCCTCTCATAGTATTTCGCAGTAACTTAAGAGTAAAGTTAGAAGAAACATTTTTTCATCCGAGGAAGAACAATTTTCGAATGGCTTCTTGCACCTTGTCTATTTTACTTCTAGTTAACTTACCTTCTAGTGACTAGTACAGGATCCTGTCCAAAGAGAAAGCCAAACAACAGCCACCTGTAAGCATTTGGATTCGAATACACTAGTAAGTGACTAACTCTCATTTCTTTGTCCCAGAAGCTAAGCATATTTTGTTTCTAAAAGCGTTGCCTTGGCACGTATGAAACAGTTAAAATCAGACAGCCTGCTTCCTGGAATTCACGGGCTAAAAGACTTTATTTCATCTGGAGGAAGACAAAATAGAAGGGCCTAAATAAAATCTTGTGGGTTTACGACAATCAAAGACACATTCATTCCATAATAAAATCTCCCATGTCCTCCACTTAACCTGTTTTAATATATTGGATAAACTTGTGACATTATCCAAACCACAGTTGCATCATGATCAAGTAGCACTGACTTCTCAAAATATAACATTAACAAACACCTTTGTTTGTGACAGTATACATATATATATGCTTGTATATATGGGATATATATAGGTGTATCTATATAATGTGTCATCCATCTCAATCTGCAATATTAGATATTTTAAATGACATGTGCAGAAATCCCCTTTAAATTTATAAAGCTCAGTGTGCAAATGCAGCTGAAGCAAATTTGAAATTTACAAAGATCTAATAAAAGTCCTTAATGAAATTACCACTTCATGTCTCAGAGAGCAAAACAGCAGCTTCTAATATAAATTCTGTTCATAATAATTGGTCAGAAAATTCTTGCCCACAGCAAGCAGCAGAACATAGGAATGCAAGTTCAAAAAGACCCATAAATCACTTTAGACATACCAACTTTCACTCTGAGTGTAAAGAGTTATTCCAGATTTTGGCTTGAAGGTTCAAGGATCCAAGGGCAGATTTGAAAAAGGAAAAGGACCATCTTGACAGAATATGCAGCAAAACCCCAGAGCTGCCTTAGCGACTCACATCACAGGAAATCAGGTGACCCTGATTATCCAGGGGACATTTTCATGAAGTTCAGGAGAATAGTATAGGGACAAAATCCTGACCAGGGGGATGTGCTTCTACATACTTATAACAATCCCAGCTCTGTGCCATCATGGTGAACGCATCTTACCTGACCCTGCAGTTGCTAACAAAGGCACCCTCTTTATCTCACATAAGTTTCAGGAATTTGTAGGTTAGAATCTACAATTAGTTCTTTTCCCCCAACTAATTGTCAGGATAAAAATATCGTGCTGGTGAATTAAGGAGGATGGAAGCATATTTTTGGAACACAAAGCCCAACAAAGCTAAATTTCTCATTGCAAAACATCCTTGTTCTACATCTAGGGTCCCACAAAATCACAATCTCAAGATCTGCCTTGACCATTTGCATCCAAAGCGATTGAGACTTGACAAAATATCAAGAACATCCAGGCAAAAATACCCAAGTGATATATATATATTTTTAATCTATTTATCTATTAACTCAGTTTTTACTGCTGGAATTAGTCTTTGCTGAGAACTCCGGTTCTGGGATAAGTTAGATGAATTAATATTCCTAATTGTATAATCAAAAGCATAGAGATTGTCTTATGGGACCCAAAATGCCCAAGAGCTGTTAAAGATTTTGTTGTTCTTCATTCAGAAAAGACTTCCTCCTAATCTAAAAAAAAAAAATACAAATAGTGATTTTCATGAACTCTTCCCATATTCTAGGCTTAATTGCCCATAGGTCAAGTCATCTTTCTAACAACTCTATGAAGAAGTGTTATTAATGTGTCACGGATGGGGAAATGAAGGCTCCAAAATGCTTCAAAGGACCCAAGTGTAGCAGTAAGAGCCAAGATTCAAACCCAAGGCTAGTTTGATCATAAAACTCAAGTTCTTCCCAACTGCATTATGCTGCCTGTTGATGTGACAAATCATTAGTAGGCCATAAAATTACCCCATTTGCATTTGAATACCAGAACCTTGGCCTTGTAGCATTATCGGTTTACCTTTCTCAACATTAGTTTTCTCATCACAAAACTGGACCACAAGACTTGTCTTGGAGGTCTGTCAAAAGGATTAAAAGCGATAAGGTGTACAAACTCCCCAGGACTCAAGAAATGGCCTCACTAATTTTTCTGATGCCAGTTTTCTGTGTTCTTTCCTTCCATCCTTTCTGTGTCGAGGTTGCAGTGATTTAGCTTACATTTTTTTCTTATATCCTGCTTTTGTACATAACATTGTATTGTCAGCATTTCTTCATATTACAGTTTGCATGAACATGTTCATGACTGCAAAATATATATCTAATTAGAGAAGTTGTAGATATACAGAAAAATCATATGGAAAAATACAGCATTCCCATATAATCCCCCCATCATTGGCGATTTGCATTAGTGCTGTACTTTTGTTACCATTGATATAAGAATATTAAAATTATATTATTTACCATAGGCCATAGATTACATTAGGTGTACTTTTCCCCCATATCCCACTCTCTTATTAACTCCTTATATTAGTGTGTTACTTTGAAGCATTAAACTGCACTTTCTGGTCCATGCAGCTTTGTGGAAGAACATACAATTTGCAGCCTTAATAAAACCCTGCACACATCCAAATATTGCCTTCAGTTATTTCTGCAAAAATAAAGAAGGCTTCACTCCTTGCTTTTTTTGAAAAACAAAAAATTACCTCAAATGATGGTTATTGACGAGTTGAATAAGGAGACGGGGGTCCCAATCTGTTTGCTAGTAGGCAGTTTTAACAATAACTGATTAATTTGGGGCTAAAATAGCTGAGAAGATAAATGACAGAGCCATTCTTTGCAGTCCAGATTATTCATAATTCGTACTGAATGCACTTTTCCCTTCCAGGGTATATAAAAATAAAGAACTGTATTTCCTCTTCCATCCCTGAGTTCCCATCTCTACCCTTCCCAGTAACAGTAGGGGAGGAAATGCAACAGAAAGAAGCAGGGTCTCGAGGTGGGTTTCTGGATTGAATTCCTGGCTCCCATTAGTCACGTGTGGTCTCCAGGGCTGTTTCTTCAACTCTAAAATGCATAAAATAATGCATATTTTGCAATTTTGCTGTGAGGTTTAAATGAGATAAAATTAGATGTGAAGGGGAGTGGATGTAGCTCATATGGTTGAGTGCCTGCTTCCCATGTACAAGGTTCTGGGTTCAATCCCCGGTACCTCCTAAAAAAATTTTTTTTAATGTGAAAGTGCCCTGTAAATTCCAAGGTGCTGCACAAACGTGGGGTGTCATCATTGTTATTTTGTTTGGGGGTGGGATGTTGGTGGGAGGAGTACCTTAAAAGAGAAATACATCACAAAGCAATGGCAGTGTTCCTTGAGGGTCTTGGGCAAAAACAAGGAATTAATTGAAGGAATACTTAAAACCAGTCTTCCTCCTTTCTAAATATTACTTCTATGCTCAAGTGAATCACTGTATGATGAATTACAAAGCAACATCTGTGATCTCTTGCACTGAAATTTAAAAATAGCAGGGCACCAACATAGAGATTTCTTAATTCTGCTTTCTGGAGAAGGCAGGCAGGATGTTTTTTGCTTCCCTGCTGGATTCAGGGTAAACCAAGGGGAGCAGTTGTTAACAGCACCCACTGCTGTGTCTCCAAAGGAATCTGACCAGAGGCTGCCAAGCAATTCCTCCTAAATCAGGCCATTCTGTAAGGCCAAGCTGCCCGTGGACTAAGAAAACATGACAGGCCTCCAATCAGATGTTCACAGCAATCTCGGCTCCCATCTTGATGGACGTGCTCCTAATTTCAACTCACACCTGAGAAGACAATTGAGTATGAAAAGCAAAATAGAGCCCAGGGGGCACCCCTGAACTGAAGCTTGTCAAAATGTTGTTTTTTTAAATATATATCACTGGGTATATAGAAGACTCTGAGATATCCCGAGCCCAAGCTTTGCCTTTATGCTTGAGCAAGCCTGTACCAACTGGAAAGAGCCAATTGTTAAATTCTCAAGAATTTTGTAAGTTGATGGATGATATGTTGTTGGCTTGATATTGGCCAGCATGGGAGTATTTACACCATAGAAATTGGTAAATGTTTAAAATCAGGGCTTTTTCTTTCTTTTTAAAAAATTATTGACAATTGTGAAGCATTTGACAGCTTCTTCTGCTTGTAAGCCCACACTACAAAAATGCCTCATTACCATTTTAAGAGACCATGTGGCATTAATTGAAAAGTCCCCAGGTCTCACAATTGGCTTGCAGATGCTGAGAAATATGTTATATTATCAGTCTATCTTCCAGACTTATAAAAAAAGACTGAACAATTGATTTGATGACTGAAGATTGTGGCCTTATACTTTTTGAGCAAACTATTTTAAAAATGAAAAAATAAGAATCACAAATAATATTATTTTACCTTTAATTAAAACGATCATATTCATGATGGATAAAAGAGTACTAAATATCCCCAATTTATTGCCACTCTTCCAGCACATAATCTTCATACAAGTGAACAAATTGTTCATAAGTGGGTGCATTAGGTTGCAAAGGTAATCCTGGCCCTTTACTTTTCCTTGGATCCTTTCCCATTGTCACATAACTTTGCAGTGTCTTCCCAGAGACTCAACAGAGTAACCCAAGCCACCATTCCATATACATTAGTAATAATTCTTACTGGAATATGCCACAGACTTTTGCAGTGGTGATACAGATTTATAGCGATAATAGTTAACTTATACTGGAGGATTTTGCATAGCTGTGCATTGCTGATCGAAGCCTAGTGCTTGTGATCATTTTCAAAGAAAATGTTGATTAATTGCTTCCTTCTCTTTTTCTTTTTCTTTTTCTTTTTCTGTATGGGACAGATGAATTTTGTTTTGTGTTGATTGTCATTTCCCCAAATCCACCTTACTTGCTTCACATGCTGTTGGTTCTTTTACAGGTAGCAAACTTAAAAGTATTTTCCCAAATTTCCATCTCGTTTCCTCCTCCCTGCAATACAATTCAATTGTTTTTCTTCCTCTTTGAGCTCCAATTCTTTTGACTTCAGTAGAAATCCTTTTTTATATATTTTATTGCTTTTTTACTATTTTTGCCCAATGTGGACTGGTTAGTGCTATTTTCTGCTTCGTTGGCCTGTTTGCCTACTTTCTGGGAGTGCCCCATTCTCCATCACTTCCTTGTCTGGAATATGTGAAGGGCTCTGACTCTCTTTGCATTGAGCCCTACCTCATTCATTCCCTCTGATTTTCTATTCTCAGAAAGAAAAGAAAAGAAGCTCAAAGCATATCTTAGGTCATCTCTCCAGTGAGTACAAAGAACATTCCCACTAAAACGTACTTTCCCAGTAAACAGCAAGCATCCCTGGAAAGTTGTGATGACACTGGATCCCATCTGAGGATTCAACAGCACAGTCACATCTAATCAGAACTGAAGGAATGAAGAAATAAATACAATAACCAAAGTAGCTCCCACCTTGTAAACGTGATAACAATTTTCTACAATCTTCACTGCCATTTTATAAACGAGCGAAGGCCGTGGGTCAGCATGAATCATCAAGCACAAACCACTGCTGGCAAAACAACTCACAACCCTTGTCTACTTTCTCCAAATCTGAGCACCACTCTTCATCGACCGAGAGCAAACAGACAGCATTTATGATGAGCTACTCAAACTTGGGCTTGGTTTGGTGATTTCAGATGGATAATAAGCAATATTTACAGAAGAGAGCAGAGGATACAATTTTAAAAAGAAGAAAATAACCAGTGTGAGAACTAATTCTACACCTATCCTCTACACCAAAACCCCTTGCGTTTAGCATAATAGGGGGGTTTTATTTATTTATTTATTTATTTAATTTATTTTATTTTTTATTTTATTTTCCTTCTTTTGAAAAATTCCACGTGGAATTCTCACGTGGTTATCACCAGGACACGCTGAGTAATGTTTACTTTGAGTAAGTGATGAGTAATTAAGAAAATATACTTGGAGTAAGTGATGAGTAATTAAGCCTCTGAAAATATACTTGAGAAGGAAAAATATTTTTAAAAATCAAATAAATTGCAAAGCCATATAGAATTGCTATTTAGGTTATAAATGCTAGATCCTCTCATCTATGCCACAGATAAACGTATACGCGCACACAAACACTCAGAATGATATATAAGTCAGATGTTCTTGGATATTGTAAAATACTTTGTGTGTTGGCAGTATCTTAAATATTGATTAATATCATTTGAGGCCTCAAAACTTGGGAAATTCTAAATATTTTTACAAATTGAAAAATTAAGCTTGCTCATTCAGTTTCTACTAAAAAAATAGTAAATTGATTCTATGAATATCATTACCATTTCTAGTAAATAACCATGGTCATATTCAATCAATAAATACCTTGACTTTCAAAGAAATAAATGCTTTTGCTTTCATTCCCTAGACATTCTCTAAAAGGAAGGAAGGTAGAGAAAACATCAGCGGCAAAAATTTAACAATAGAATAAGTAATTCAATGTAGATTTTAATGAGGTCTCTGTGGAGAAGTTTAAGGCTTACTTTCTCTTCTCTATATAAAGACATTGGGCTGCAATCCAAGTTGAGTAATTAATCCAAACTTCTGTTAAAAAAAAAAAAAAGGAAAAAAGACTACTGTTGTAGTACTCTTCAAAAGAGATTTGAAAAGGTAGGGGAAGTCAAGCACTGGAATAGTACGACATGACCCAACTACAATAAGAGAAGATTTGAGCACCAGAACACAACTCTGGCTGAGGGCACTGTGTTTTCATTGGATGAATAGTGCCATAATAATTCCTCTTCCTTGGTTCAGGGTAGAATCATTCAGTGTGGCACCCAAACTGTGAGTTAGAAAGGACATGGCAGAATGAAACCCGTGTTTGTGTGTATTCTTAGGTCAATGGGTTTGTTTTCATTTACTCATCTGAGGGTAAACTGTCCTTGATGAGTAATTGTCAGCATGATTACTCAAGTACCAGAATTCGTTGAAAATGTAAATGTAAACAACTTATGCTCTTGAGATTTATTAATTCTTAAAAGTATTCTTTCAGAAATCTCTTTTAATCTTTGAAAGTTATTAGATGGGACTATGCCTTCTTTGAAAAAAATGAATATGAGAATCTATGAAACAAAATATTTTACCAGTAGGTAAAGCATTTTGTTTTCAGAAAGATAATTCTGTCTTCTGATTTCTCATAATCTGATAATGTAAGCTATGAATACTCTAAGAAAACTTATACCAACATAAAAGAAAAATAACTATGCTCAGAATTAAAGAAAGGAATAAGAATGAAAACTGAAAGTTCAAGCATATGAGTGTGATGAGCTAAAAAACTTACACCTTTGGCATTTGAAGGGAAAGGATTAATTATTTAGTGTTATAGAAATAGTGAAAAAAAGAAAAGCAATTTTCATGTTCTAAAATAAAATGTCACATATTTTGATTTGGTAGTTTAGAAAGCAATCAACTCACAGAGCATAGAAAATTTGGAGAAAGGATGTGCAAAACCTTGAAAGACAAATTAGATTTGACATTATATTAGGATTTCATTAAAAGATTCCGTTTGCCTTTTTGAAAAAGTGATTTATTTCCAAATCATTTCATGACTAAATATCATAAAAAGTCATTAAAATATTGATAGATAAAGGGCTACATCTGTTCCTAAACATGAGGCCAGAAACACTTAGACTTTTTCTCTACAATCAAAAAAACATCTGTATGCAAAGATTATCCAGCCTCTCACTCTCTACCTGCTTTCTTGGTCAAAGAAAAAGTTGCTTCACCTTTAGGTTGTACTATTTCTTCTTTGAGAAGTTGAATGGATTTAACGTTCATGTTTCATTCTTCATTTTGTGAGCTTCCTTGTTCATCAGTGAACACTGATGAAATCACATAATCTACATTTTGTCTTCAGGTCTTACCATCATTTCTAATATGCAATGGTGCTGCTGAACAGAATAAATAAATGGATAGCAAGAAGAAAAAGATGATGTGGAGCGAAATAAGAATAAGCAGAGTAGCGATGACTGTACTAATGGTGGGATAGGGAAATGCAGTGCTTGAAAAAATTTCATGACCTGGGCTAATTCAATTTCCTCTAGTCACCTCTGCAACTCAGCAGTGCTGCTTTGGAAGAGCCAAGGCTTAATGGGTGACAGCAGCAATTAATTTTACCCAGCTCATGTAGGCAGTGGATTCCTAGATGGAAGAACCTTCATGTCATTTTTAAGGAGAGCTGTAGAAGCCTCATGAAATGGTTGCAGGGCTCAGTGGAAAATCTATAAAGTCATACTATTGGAGCAATAGGGGTAGACAACTCTCAAACTCTCAGATGTTTATTTGGTTATCCAAACAGTCTCTAATACTCCATCACATGGTAAAATTGCTCATTTCTAGCTTGGGATGTATGGTTCCTGGATACAAAAGATTTTTTGGACCTCATTTCCAATTTCACTGGTCCACTTAAATTCTTTTGGTGTGAAACTAAAGATGTGTTACATTATCCTTCCCTGTTGATTTCCAAATTTCATTTCCTCCTCATGTTTCTAACTTCCATTTAAATGCATTTTCTGAACTAAATATACGTGGGTTAAGTATTATGATGTGGCAACTTTTTTCCAGTCACATTTTTATGAATTATTTATTTTAACTTCATTGGAGGGTAGAATTATAGTTCCCATTAAAAACTGAAAATGAATGGAATTTTCATTTCTCATTTTATATGAAGAAAAAAAGCACTTCTAAAATTAAAAAAAAAAAAAAAATCAGCCATAAAAAAGGACAACAAAATGTCTTGCTTGCTTAGTGTGCATCCCTGTAATTTCTTCCACAAACTTCCAGCGTTGTTGCTGTGGCTGAACAGCTGCCACTCTGAGCTTTCACTTTTTCCCAAGTTCCCTTGAGAGGGCCTTCGGTGCAAAAAGCCAAATGAATGCTTCAAGAAACAGCCAGTGCTGTTCTCCACGCAGCCCAAGCTCCCAGCATATGGTTCTCATTTGGAAAGGCTGAGAAGAAGCAGTGTTCTGTCGCAGCTCCAAATGAAAACCTTCTCCTTGAAAACTAAGGAGTACAGTGAGAGGTGATGTCCTCAGCATCTCTTAAGGCCAAAAATGGTACAAAAAGATGCATTCATTCAAGCTCAACTGCCTGACAGGATGTTGAAGGAGGCTGTCGGCTCGGAGCAGCTCACGCCACCTGGCGTTCCACCAGCATTTACCTTGGAGAATGTTGGCATCCCACAGCCTCTAGTGTCAGATAAATAAATGTGGGGTCAATGTCAAGTGTATCCAAATTCTTGGGAAACTCCAAGTGCTAATGAAGTCTCATATTCTCCAAGCTGCTAGCCCCTGTGGAAATACTAAACCTACATTCATCTGAAGGACAAACCAATAGCCAAGGAATTACTTTCTAATACTAAAGGTAAAGAGATCACCAAAGTTAGAGTGAATTGGCCATCCATTTGGTACTTTGTGCCCTCTGCACTTTTTGTGAAATGACTGTATTTGTGAGTACTCTCTTTGAATCCAGAAGGAGCATATTAGGTAGGAGATTTCCGTTCCTTATCTTACTTTCAAATAATCTGTCGAGTGAATGCATGAGTTAAAGGTGACTCAACTAATTGCACCACTTCCAACTGAGCCACCTCTGGTTCTTCTCAGTTCTCCCAGATGGAGAGAAGAGATAGGGAAAGTGCCTGAAGCTCCAGAGAAATTCCACCCTGGTTACACTGCAGCCCAGCACATGGGAATTTGTTAAGGATTAAAAACTCCCTTCCCTGAAAACCTGTTGCCCTGCAGCCCCAAAAACTATTACCATATGAATCATCCCCTTAATTTTCTGATTTCCTGTCTCCTGTTCTAGACAAGACTGATATGCTGGAAATGCTTATGACCTGATTATACTTCTGTTTCTCCCTTACATGCTGAAAGGCAGGTTTGAGAATTAATGATGACTTCTCCAAAACAAAAAGGCCAAGAATTTATATAGCATTAATACTGGAGTGTATATGTTGTATAAGAAACTGCCAGCTCCTTGTTTTTCATATAGATGGAGGAAAGAGAATGCAGCTTAGTTTCTCATGCTTAGCCTTCTCAGAGGAATCCAGCTTAGTTTCCCATGCTTAGCCTTCTCAGAGGAATGGAAGAGAGAGCACTTGGCTTTCACGTCTTTGGACACAGAAAAAAAGTGATTGAAGGGAGAACTATATATCACAATCAAGCCTGCTGTGTGACGCTATTGTGCAAAGAATGGAAAATTCAGCTATCTTATTGTAAGAGGAGTACTGTGCCTTTAGTGTCACATGAGATAATAAGGTTTAAGAGCAGTTTAAAAAGATCTTTGGAAAATTGGGATTAGGCATCCTAAACAATATATTAAGTTCATTTCATTAAAAAAACAAAAAAGGCATTCTTAGTTGGGTTACTTATTTTCCAGATATTGCTTGAGGCAATTACTTAATTTTTTCTAAAAATTTGAAATAGTTATAGATCACCAGGAAATTGCAAGAAGAGTACAGAAATGTACCCTTCCCTCAGATTCCTCCAATGGTAATATTTTACATAACTACAGTAGAATATAAAAACCAGGAAATTTACGTTGACACAAACAAGTACCTAGAGTACAAACCTAACTTCAAGTGCCTGTTTTTGCAGGCACTCATTTTTGGGGGGAGATGGGGAGCATGGAAATGAGCTTATCTATGTGAATAGTTCTATAACATTTTGTCACATGTATCTATATTCCTATAAACACCACCACAATCAAGATACACGACCACAATAAATGCAGCTACATTTTAGACGGATTATCTCTCTATATATTCACCTAGGGAGACATCAAGAAAAACATATCTCTGAGTAATATACATGTATGATCCAATTTTAAAGAAAGAAAGAACTGGTATGCATGTCTAGGACAATGGGGAAAGGTATAGAAGGATGGTTGGCTCCTTCAGAAAAAATGGGAATGGAGAGAAGGAAAGAGGTGGCTGAGAGGTGATTTTGACCATTTCCATCATGCAACCTTACATTAATTAACTTGAAACAAACATATGATTTTGTCAAGCAAAAATATCTAGGAAAATTCATGGTAAAGCCAAACAAAGAAGCCAAAAGTAAATAAAATGCAACGTCTTTATTTAAAGGAAAGAAAACTTCTAAGTAGAATTTCAAACACCATAGTAGAAGAGGCATCGGATCTTCTTAACACCTCTCAAAACACACACACAAATAAGTGGCTTCTTGTATAAATAAGGCTGTCACATATGGACAGTTTAAACAGAAAGTTGTTTTATGTGCTGGCTTTTGCCTCTTCTGGAATGACTCAGACAGGCATTCATGCCCCAGAAGAAAACAAAAAAGGAGAGGAAGTTATTTCACAGCACATGACTCAGTTGGAGGGAAACCTCCTGAAGACGTTCCAATCCACTATATTACTTTGAAGATGCAGGGGATGGAGCCATCACCTCTTCTGCCAGGACACAAACTTCCTTTCAGTGAGACAGCCGTATCCTTCTGGACACTTCTCAGACCTAAGTTTTCACCTCATCAGAGGCACTTGACTGCTATCTTTTCATAGTTCTCAAAGCTGTTTCATCTCAGGCTGTGTCTACGTAGTTTTCATGCTTTGCCTGATTGCATTTAGCATAATTTTAATTTTGCTAGTTTTCAGAGTTACTATTTATTTTTCTCAGATGGTATTTCATTGAGTACTTATTTATTTGTCTACTCCAAATTTTTATTTTAACCCAGAATCTTGCCCAACTCTTCCTCAAGATCCCAAGACTTTTCTTTCTCTTTCCAAAACCTATTGACCACACTCTAGAAAGAATTCCATGCAATCACTCACCTGAAGCAGGAGTTGTTGGTCTAGTTTAAAGGGTTTTCTCTCCCAGGTATGTGAGCCTGTAATTGTAGCATTTAGAGCATTAAGTAGACACAGGAGAAATTGCATTCACTTATTTTATCTTTCAGAGTGAAGCAAGATTAATACAGTAATTTATTTAAATTAAATTAATTAGTGGCAGAAATAAGTCTAGATAATCCTACCCTACATTTTATTTTCCTCTTTAATATATTTCTATAAGAGCTTTGGGGTAACTATAGTGCCTAAGTGAAAAAACATAGAGAAGAAAAATAAATTTTAAAAAATAATTTGATACAGCCCCACATAATAAAAGCATTTTGTAAATATTAAAGGATTCTACCAAAAGATGTAGTTATTCTTAATACTCATATTAATAAAATGCAATAGCTCTTAACATTCCTGCCATGTAATTCATTTTAAATTCTAAATTATTCTTTATATAACCATTAGCAAATGGCACTTTTAGTTTCCTTTTACTCCTTGACTTGAAACTTTTTTTTTTTTTTTTTACCCTTTTTTCCTGAAGACTAATCACTTTTTAAAAATGTTTTGGTCAAGTGGTGAGGATTTGGCGAGTGGGAATAGAAGCTTCTGGAGGAAATGCTGGACTACAAAGAAGAATTATAAAATACCGGAGGTCATTCGATTCTCTAAGATAAGAATTCCTGTCACCTGATGCCTATGAGAAAGGAAGAGCATTCCACACAGCACCTGGCTACCCTGAAATACTATCTGGAAAGAAGGAAGACATTCCTTTCTGAGCCCAGCTGGTGATCAATATAGACCCCTGGGCACAAGGATTACACCTGCCAACGGTTCAATCATGGGATAATAGGGATCATTGAGACGTTTCTTGTCATTAGCAGCTAAGTTCCCAGAAGACATGTAAGTCCAATGTGTTGACTTATGGCACATTTCACTCCCAATGTTTATTAAATGTCTTAGCCACATTTGACAGAGACTAATCCTAGAGAGAGAGGATCTTATGGATTTATGCCACTCTCTGATAGTTTATACACCAGTGAGAAGACAAAAATGTATGAAGCCTGCTAAGTGCATTTAACTAACACTATTTCATTAATACCTGATCCATCAATAGCCTCTTTTCCTTTTATTTCATAAAGTTTACATGTTTTACAAGCCTGCCCTATAATCCTATGAATTTTCATAGAGCACAGAATGCTTAAGAAGCAAAGAATAAAAAAAATAATAATAAAGTATGCGTAAAATAGTTCTAAATATATGAGCTAAAATTAAGATATTCTTAATATCGCTATTGAATCACTCAGACTTTTAAAGCATACATTAATTTTCTTTAAGCAAGATAATAATAAAGGGAATCTCTTTATTGTAACTGAAGGCAACTAATGAATGACAAATATGAATGCTCTCTTGTTCCTGCACATAGCTTGAATGAATCTTACTTAGCTCAGGGGAACCCATACATCACATCATTGTGCAAGGAAAACATCAAGCTATATACTTGAGACACTGAGACAGGTTTGTTTTGTTTTCGTTTAACTGTGACTTTGAGCCAAGCTACCCAAGCATACTCCAAATTCACAGCAATTTTAGATAGCACATGAAAACATATTCAAAGACACAGCCTCATGCAAAAATAAGATAGACATCCCACGGTAAAAATGGAGAAGAAACACCTGGCTGCCTGCAGATAACTGAGATGTCAGTCCTCTTGGACTCTGGACTAGAAGCAGAGAGTGGTAATATGAAATTAAACTCCAGGGAAACGTGAATAATGAAAGGCCAACTATTGAAAATCGGGGATTCAAGAAAGACTCTCCCACCTGAAAACAGAGAAAAGCAGCAAATCCAGTTCTACCAGGGACTGCAGAGAGTTGAGACATGCTTGCTTGAGGTTGCCAGAGAAAGACACAGCTGAGCAATCAGAAACCAGGACAAGATACCAAGGGGTTTGGCAACTGAATCTGCAATAACCTTCAAGGTTGAAAGCTCTAAAGCATCAATATGAGACTTGTGACCCAAGGGACTGAGTTGACAGATAGAGGACTAAGAGTGAAGAAAGAGAAAAAGAATTCACTGAAGATGAGCGTGCAAATAAGATTTCAAAGCACATGTTCAAAATAACATCAGAAATGTTAGTAAAAAAAAAAATCAATACATTGTCAATTTAACTTATATGTTCATAGAAATTTAAAAAATTGTTCTGGAAAAGGTTTAAAAATAAATATGGTTAAGGTCTTCAAAAAGATTTCAGGGGAAGAGCATACAGGGACACATGAGGTTATGAAACAAAGAGAAAAAATTAGACTATGGAATTTTTGTCTATCAATCTGCAAAAGCAAATATTTGTCAAAGGCAAGGGATAATATTTTTAAGGTACTCAGAAAAAATAAGAGTTAACCTAGAATTCTATACTCACCTAAAATATCATTAAATAGTGAGCATTGTAGTAAGACATTTTCAGTTGGGAAGAAACTGAATTTACTACTAGCAAACCACTGAGGAAAGAATTATTAATGCATGTACTTCAGCAGGAAGAAAACTTAATCCAAAAGGAATGTGAAAGATACAGAAAGTGAGAATGCTCTACTGAGCAAAAATATTTTTTGAAATCTTGACAAACTTAATTTTTTGTGTTTCAGTTAAATCTGAAACTAGTGTTCTGGACATCGATAGCATAGAAAATAGATGGGGGCCATTTTAGAGGATAATTAAAATTGCTAAGATCCTTTCTTGTGTGGAGAACAGATATAAGGAATAGCTTAAAATTCTGTTAGAGAACATAGAATTAAGTATTATAGTAAAACTGTTTAGATACCCCTCAATAGGATATGAATATTATCTCTAAACTTCCAAAGCAACAGGGGGAAAAAGGTGGGAGAGGTAGACTAAAGGAAATAAAACTTTACTGTCCCAACACAAGCTAGAGAAAGAAAAAAAGAAAAAAAAAAGAGTAAATATAAAATACAAAATGCAAGTAATTCTAATTGCATGAGTAGTCACAATAAACATAAATGTAGTTGTTTTACCTCAAAAAAAATCTATAAAATTGAATTTAAAAAATCCAGCTTTATGCTGCCTATAAGAACATTCTTAAAATAAACAAAAAAACATGAAAGTAGGGGATCAGCTGTAGCTCAAGGGGTTGAGTGCCTGCTTCCCATGTATAAGGTCCAGGGTTCAATTCCCAGTACCTCCTAAAAACAAAACCAAACAACAACAACAGCAACAACAACAACAACAAAAAACACCTTGAAAGTTAAAAGAAAGAAAATTAGGATAGAATGCTGACATAGCATTATTAATATCAGATAAAGTGAAATATAAGGTGAAAGCATTAAAAGATTAAAAAGCTAATTTATTATGTGAAGAACAACCAGGAAAGAATACATATGAACACATCCCCACTTAAGAGCACTGCCTCTAAAAGTATAAAAGCAAAATTGACAGATTACAAAAAAATAGTGAGAAAACTTTAATATAATTTTCATATAAATTGCAAACTAAGCAACAACAGCAAACAAAGTTAGGACACAGAAGAGTAGAACAACACAATTAAGCTTGATTAAATAATGCAATATATTTTAGAGAGCAGACCTCCGAATAGAGACTACACATTCTTTCAAGTCCACAGGGTATAATTGAAAGGTACTTGGGCAAACAGCATAGTAATAATGAATCAGGCAAGAATAATCAATGGAAGCAAAAAGCTAGTGAAAGATAGTTTGATGAGAAACAAGGTTTTTAAGTAGTTGCAATCAACTTACTCATTAATTTTGCAGTGGAGAAGCTTGGCAAGCACCATCATGACAAAGTGATAGAAGTTCATATCGCCAGTAATGTGACATGGACCTCCCTGATATGATGCACTGAGGACTCAGCATCCTCTCTGTCTTACTTCTGCCAACAACACAGAACCTGAGTCTAAACATGAGGAAACATCAGACAAAACTAAATTGAAGAGACGTCTACGTAGCATCTGGCTTGTGCTCCTCAAAGATAACAGATCCTCCAGAGTTTATATTTATTTTCCTGGAGTGGCTAGAGAAAGCAGACAGAGCTAAGGTCGTTTCAAGGTCATGAAAATAAAGGAAAGACTGAAGAATTGTTCCAGATAGAAGGAAATTAGAGAGACAGGACAATACAAGTTACACGTGATCCTGGGTTGTATTCCGGATAGAAAGGAAAAGAAGAAAAGACAAAAGATTTTGTTTCTTTGGTTGTTTGGTCGGTTGGTGTTGGATTTCACTACAAACACCATTATTGGAACCATCTGCAAAATTTGAATGGGGACTTGGATTAGATGGTAGAATTGTATCATAGTTAATTCAAGAGGTATACTATGATCATGGAGGTAAGTATCCATATTTTTAGGAAATACATACTAACTGTTTGTCTGAAAACCACTCTCAAATAGCTCAGAAATGTAATAAGGTGTGTTTATGTGTGTGTGGTGTATATGAGAAAAAGTGAACAAGATGAGACAAAGTGGTGAAATGCTAACAGTGGAAGAATCCAACTGAAGGGCATATGGGAATTCCATGTACTATATATTCAATTCAACTTTTTTTTAAAACTTGAAATTATTTCAAAATAAAAATTTTAAATAAGTAATATAAATATTAAGATTAATGTTAACAAAAAATGCTTGGCCTCAAAGGAAGTTTTCCACAAATTCCAAAGAGGTAATATCATACAGATCATGTTAGCCACAATGAAATTGTATTGGAAATGAATATTAACAAAAGAATATCAGCTGTTTGAAAACTAAAAAACAAAGACACACACGTTCCTGAATTAATCCTTGGTTAAAAAAGAAATTACAGGTGAATTACAAATTATTTATAAATGAATGATAGTAAAAACACCAGTTACAAAAATTTGTGAGAAGAAATATAAAGGCAACTACAGGAATATATTTAGCTTTGCACACATACATTGGAAGAGAAGGAAGACAGAAAATAAATTAGCTACACATCCATCTCAACATATTAGAAAAGAAGAAACACATTCCATTGTTGCATCATTGACTTCTCACAGCAATCCTAAAAAGAAGCAAAACTCAGAGAGATTGAACGTTATTCAATGTCCTTCAGCTAGAGATGGTTTATACCCCCTTCTAAAGGGAAGAGACCAGGCTGCAGAGGCCCAGAATCTAGCTATTTATTTCCTTTTCCAGGTCTCAGTTCTAGAAAATCTGGGCTTCTCCTCTTTACCCAACTTTTTTTTTTTTTGCAGTGATTATTGATCTTATCGGACACAGATTCTTGTAACTACCATGTTTCATTCTTTCTTCAGCTGCTGGAAAGCTCAGAATCACATTTGTGAGCTACTACACTGTCAACCATACAAGCTCTTCTTGCCTACATTTTGTTGGCCAACTTTTTCTTATTTTTTCTAAATATATGTTCTGTTTGTACCAACGTTCTCATTTATTAATTTTTATCCTACTATGTTATATCTATTTTGTAAGCAGTTTTAAATGGGGGCTACCATTGACTCAGGAAAAAAGAAAACACAGAAATTATGCCTTTGACAGATAGGAAAAGCAACCCGTAAATATTTATTAAATCTAAATTAGCCACACCAATTTGTCAGGAAATGGTAAAAGAGCCTGCTACATTATTTTTCATTCTTTAGTTATCAGCATCTTTAATCACTAACTTCTGAGAATCTTAATATGACTTTTTCTAACTGAAACTATGGAAAGCTGCATAAAGGTACCATATGGGTCCACAAATCAAATTTTCATGATTCATTTTGGCCCAAGTTAAATAATGTTAAACCATGAAACATTTTTACGAACTCTCTAAACATTGCTTTATTTGCATGGCCTAAGTGAAGCTGAATGAATGTAGTAAGAATGTTTCCTCCTAAATATCTTCATTATGTTTTAAATATTTTGGATTTAGTAAGTCCTTGAAAACATTTGGTTAGGCAGCCTCTGCCTGCTCCTTAATCCTTAAATGCGAGTGGATTTTAAAGGAAATTATGATTCGTATGTTTCTAATACCTTTATTCTTACTGAAACTCATCTAAATATTGCTTTGTAATAGTTATCTGATGTGCCAAAGTTTTTGAACTTTAAACTGTTCTCACAAAGTCAAGACTTTATGTTCGGAAACACAATTAGCTCCAAACCCTACATACTTTAACTCACTTCATGAGGTTCAAGGTGATTTTTATACATGAGTCAATGCCACTCTCTTCCAAAAGCCAAGTATTAAGTCATTAGATTCCATTTTGCCCTGTGGCAGTAGGTAAGGAACAAGGAGGATTAGAAGAATGGGACGGAGTTGTAGCTTTGCTTTAAGACTTAGATCCTTTTGTAGTCAAATTTGAGCGGTAAGAAATACCTTGTTGAGGTCTAATGTCTCTGGGCCTAGAGTGGTGAAGAGTACTCCCTATTTTGTTTGAAGGAGAGACAGTATTTTCCTGAAAGGGAGAACTTGAGGATATCAAAATGTTATAAAGATTGAAGAAGGGGAAGCAGATGTGGCTCAAGTGATTGAGCTCCTATCTACCACTTGGGAGGTCCCGGGTTTGGTTCCCGGTGCCTCCTGGAGAAGACGAACAAGACAGCAAGCTGGCACAATGGGCAGGTGCAGCAAGCTGACATCATAAGATGACACAACAAGGAAACATAAAGAGGAAAGACAATGAGAGACACAATAAAGCAGGGAGCTGAGGTGGCTCTAGTGATTGAGTGCCTCTCTCCCACATGGGAGGTACCAGGTTCCGTTCCTGGTGCTTCCTAAAGAGAAGATGAGCAGACACAGAAGACATGTAGCAAATGGACACAGAGAGCAGACAGCGAGTGCAAAACAATGAGGGGAGGTGGTGGAATAAGTAAATAAATCTTAAAAGATAAAAATAAAGGAAGATTGAAGGGGGACATTTTCTTCTTACCAGAGAGGTCACGTGACTATTTTCTTCCCACTTGTAAGAAAGTGTGCCATGTTTCCTAGGGTTGCCATAAAACAACAGAAATTTATTGTCTCACAGTACTGGAGACTAGGAGTCCAAAATCATGGTGTCAGCGGGGCCACGCTCAATCTAAAATGTGGAGGGGAGAATTCTTCCTTGTCTCTTCTGGCTTCTGCCATTTGCCGGCCATCCTTGGCTTTCCTTGGCTTGTAGATGCATCTTTCTCTGACTTCACATGGCTTGTTCCCTGTATCTCCCTGCTTGAAAGACACCAGTCTGACCGCATCTTACTAATTACATCGTCAAAGACCCTATTTCCAAATAAGATCACATTTGAGAGGCTGAGGGGTCAGCGCTTGAATATGTCCTTTGCGGAGACAAATTCAACCCAAATATATTTGAAAGGCTTCCTTGTCCTTTTCCATTAACATGAAATTCCTTTGGAATAATTGGGTTTAGAAACAGAAAACTATTGCAATAATTATTAAGATGTCTAGCATCGGAGAGACACGTTCTCACTTTTGTATAGAAAATTCTTAATTCAAAGAGGAAATGCAGTTAATTTATTTCTCCTATTTCCACAGAAGGAGCCCTGTTAGCCTTCTAGAGTTTCTCTTCACTCCAAACTCTCTCTTTAGTGATGAGTTTTAAATGAGAATAAAATAGCCAGAAGTTCCAGAGGCTTCTATAAAGATGACTGTATGAAATTTGAAACCAAACACCCTAGTCTGTTGTATGAAACTGGTCATTCAGAGCCAGAGAACTTAGGTTTGAGTCCTAGAGGCTCCAATTATTAACTTTGTGACCTTGGACAAATAAATCCAATTTACAAGCCCGGAGTCTCCTCCTGTGAAATATGCTAATGATAATACTTTTCCAGTTTGTTTCTGAGGGTCATTGATTTTGATAAGACAATTTGAAAAAGAAAGAAATACACCAAAGGGCTCTGCAAATCAAAGTTATGCATTATTTTTATCACCTCTATATACCACTCTCGTTCCATCTCCTACTGGCCTATCCAACCCACCAACAGTCATTTCCAATTGACTAGAGGTAACAACTAAGTTCATTTTAAGTAGTCTGGGCATTAACAAGATACAGTCAGGGGCTCTAAGGCTGGGTGCCCTGAATCAAGGTAATCAACGAAAGCAGGTGGTAAAAAAAGTCTATGGTCGAACCAGTTACTCATTCATGTATTCATTGAGCACTTATGTTTTGAAATTTTACTGTTTCAGCCAAAGGCATTGCATTAAGTCCTAACACAACCAGAATTTGAAACAATAAATCAAGCAAAAACAAAGGTGACTTAGGAGCAGCAATACAAGAGATGGGAGAGCAGAGGCTAAAATCAAGAGAAATGAATATTTTGGACTTTTGTGGGAGATTAATGATTGCCCAG
Organism: Cabassous unicinctus; assembly: GCA_029593785.1. Lineage (NCBI taxonomy): Eukaryota > Metazoa > Chordata > Mammalia > Cingulata > Chlamyphoridae > Cabassous > Cabassous unicinctus. The sequence continues at coordinate 40,966 of JAQZBX010012531.1, forward strand.
AGACAGAGGGGTCACAAGAGGATCCAGGCTTTAAAAAAGAGCAACGAAAGCAGAAAAAAAAGAATTTTCTTCCAATAAATCCACATTGACCTGTCTCCCCAACATGAAGGTAAATTCCATGA
>JAQZBX010012532.1:0-41073 GCA_029593785.1 Cabassous unicinctus
AAACTAGACAATGTAGACAAGATGAACAAATTCTTAGAAACACACAAACAACCTACACTGACCCTAGAAGAAATAGAAGACCTCAACAAACAAATCACAAGAGATTGAATCACTCATTTAAAAACTCCTAAAGATGAAAAGTCCAGGACCAGATGGCCTCACAGGTGAATTCTACCAATCATTCAAAGATGATCTAATACCAATCATGCTCTTCCAAAATATTGAACAGGAAAGAATGCTACCAAACTCACTCTATGAAGCCAACATTACCCTAATGTCAAAACCAGATAAAGATACTACAAAAAAAAATTACAGACCAATATCTCTACTGAATATAGATGCAAAAATCCTCAAAAAAAATTCTTGCAAACAGAATCCAAAAGCATACTAAAAGAATCATTAATATACACCATGATCAAGTGAGTTTTATCCCAGGAATGCAAGGATAGTTCAACACAAGAAAATCAATTAGTGTAATAAACCACATTGATAAATTGAAGAAGAAAAATCATCTGATCCTCTTGATTGATGCAGAAAAGGCATTTGACAAAATACAGCACCCTTTCTTGATAAAAATACCCCAAAAGATAGGAATACAAGGAATCTTTCTCAATATGGTAAAATGCATATATGAAAAACCTACAGCTAGTATTGTACTCAATGGTGAAAGGCTGAAAGCTTTCCCACTGAGATCAAAAACAAGACCAGGATGCCCACAGTAACCACTGTTATCCAATATTTTGCTAGAAGTTCTGGATAGAGCAATTAGGCTAGATAAAAAGAAATAAAATGCACCCAAATAGGAAAGGAAGAAGTAAAACTTTCACTATTTGCTGATGACATGATCCTACATCTAGAAAATGCTGAAAAATCCCACAACAAAGCTACTCAAGCTAATGGATGAGTTTAGCAAAGTGGCAGGATACAAGATTAATATGAAAAAAATCAAGTGTTTCTATACACTGCTGATGAGCAATCTGAGGAGGAAATCAGAAAAAAAAATTCCATTTATAATAGTGACTAAAAGAATCAAATATTTAGGAATAAACTTAACCAAGGATATAAAGGACCTGTATTCAGAAAACTACAAAATATTGCTTTAAAAAAAAATAAAAGACAAATAAATGGAAGGACATTCTGTGTTCATGGACTGGAAGACTAAATATCATTAAGATGCCAATTCTATCCAAACTGATTTACAGATTCAATGCAATCCCAATAAAAATCCCAAAAGAATGTTTTGCAGAAATGGAAAAGCCCATTATCAAATGTATGTGGAAGGGTAAGGGGCCCCAAATAGCCAAAATTGTCTTTACAAAGAAGAACAAAGTTGGAAGACTCTCACTTCCTAACTTTAAAGTATATTACTTAGCTACAGTGGTAAAAAAAAAAAAAAAACAGCATGATACTGGCATAAAGATGGACAGATTGACCAATGGAACCAAATCAAGAACTCAGAAATAGACCCTCACATCTCTGGTCAAGTGATTTTTGATAAGGTGGTCAAGCCCTCCCAGCTGGGCAAGAACAATCTATTCAACAAATGGTGCTGGGAGAACTGAATATCCATATCCAAAAGAAAGAAAGTAGACCCTTTATACAAAAATTAACTCTAAATGGATCAAGGACTTAAATATAAAAGTGACAACCATAAAACTCCTAGAAGAAAATGTAGGAAAACATCTTCAAGATGATGAAAGCACATCATACTGTTTGTAACTAGCAATGCAATTACATGGGTATGACCGTGGTTGAAAGGGAAAGTCTAAGGACATGTATATTACTAGAAGGAAAGCTAAAAAATGTAACATGGGACAGTATTACATAGTTAAACCTCATGTGAAATATGAATATAGGTGATATTGCATATTTAAGTCTGTTTTTAGAAAATATAAAATCAAATAAACTAGAGACACAGAAACAGAATAGTAACTATGTATAGCAGGGGAAGCATAGAGACATTGAGAGATGATGAGGGGTTTTTTTTGTTTGTTTGTTTTGTCTGTGTTTTGTTTATTATTATTATTATTATTATTGGAATAATGAAATGCTTTAATAATGATTGAAGTGCTGAATGCACAACTATGTGATTATACCAAACACCATTGATTGTGCACTTTGGATGGATTTATGCTTTATTAATATGTATCAATAAATTTGATTTGTTAAAAGAAGACATTGGGAGAGCATAAAGAAGAATTTAAAATCATACAAAAAATAACAGAACTCATGGTAATGAAAGTCACAGTAGAAGAGATTAAAAATATATTAGAGTCATCCAACAGCAGACTTGAACAGTCATAAAAAAGGATCAACAAATTAGAAAACAGGACATCCTAAATTGCAAAGCTAAAAGAACAGATAGAGAAAAACATGGAAAATTGAGCAGGGTCTCAGGGAATTGAATGACAACACAAAGTGCACAAACATATGTGTCATGGGTGTTCCAGAAGGAGAAAAGAAGGGAAAAGGGGTGGAGGGAGTGTTTGAGATAATAACAGTTGAAAATTTTCCAACTCTTCTATTTCTTCTTGGACATGGATATACATATCCAAGAAGTGCAGCATACTTCAAACAGAATAAATCCTAACAGAAATACTCTGAGACATTCACTGATCAGATTTTCAAATGGCAAAGATAAAGAGAGAATCCGGAAAGCAGCAAGAGAAAAGTGGTGTAATATATACAAGTGATGCTCAATTAGATTAAATGCTGATTTCTCATCAAAAATGATGGAGGTGAGAAGGCAGTAGTATGACATATTTAAGGAACTGAAAGAAAAAACTGTCAGCCAAGAATTCTGTATCCAGTAAATTGTCCTTCAAAAATGAGGGAAAGATGAAAATATTCACAGATAAACAAACTGAGAGAATTCATCAACAAGAAACCAGCCCTACAAGAAATATTAAAGGGAGTTCTACAGGCCAAAAGGAAAAGATGGGAGAGAGAGGTTTGGAGGAGAGTGTAGGACTGAAAATTATTAGTAAGGGTAACTAAATGGATAAAAAGAGAGGCAAAAATAAGATACGACATTTTTTTAAAAGTCTATGGATAAAATGGTTGATGTAAGTACCATCTTTACAGTAGTAACATTGAATGTTAATGGATTAAACTCACCAATCAAGAGACACAGATTGGCAGAATGAATTATTTAAAAATCCAATTATGAACAGTCTACAAGAGACTCACCTTAGGCCTAAGGACACAAATAGGTTGAAAATAAAATGTCAGAAAAAGATATTACATGCAAACTGCAAACAGTAACAAAAAAGAGCTGGTGTAACTACACTCATATTAGACAAAATAAACTTTAAATGTAAAACTGTTATGAGAGACAAATAAGGGCACTATATATTAATAAAAGGGGCAATCTACCATGAAGAAAGAACAATCATAAATATTTAACCAGGTTGCTCCAAAATACATAAGGCAAACACTGGCAAAACTGAGGGGAGAAATAGACACCTCTACAATAGTAGTGGAGGACTTCAAATCACCACTCTTAGCAATTGATAGAACATCTAGACAGAAGAGCAATAATGAAATAGAGATCTTGAAAATATGATAAATGAACTAGACCTAACAGACATACTGAACATTAAACCCCAAAAGAGCAGGATATACATTCTTCTCAAATGGAGAATACTGGATCATTCTCCAGGATAGACCATATTTTAGGTGATAGAACAAGTCTCAGTGGATACAGAAAGACTGAAAATAGACCAAACAGTTTCTCTGACCACAATGGAATGAATCACAAAGCTGGAAATCAATAATTGAGGAAAACTGGAAAATCACAAATATATGGAAGTTAAATAACACAATCAATCAGTGGGTTAAAGGAGAAATTGCAAGAGAAATCAATAAATATCTTGAGACAAATGAAAATGAGTATACAACATATCAAAACTTATGGTATACACCAAAGGCAGTGTTGAAAGGGAAATTTATAACCCCAAATGCCTACATTGGAAAAAAAAAAAACAAAAAAAAAACTAAAGTCAAAGACCTAACTGTACAACTGAAGGAACTAGAAAAAGAAAAGCAAACTAATCTCAAAGCAAGCAGAAGGAAAGAAATAACAAAGAATAGAGCAGAAATAAATGAAATTGAGAAAAAAAAGAATTAACAAAACCCCAAATCTGGCTTTTTGAGAAGACTAATAAAGTTGACAAACCCTTAGATAAAATCAGAATGAGAGAGAGGACATCACTACTGACTCCACAGAAATAAAAAGGATCATAAGAGGAAACTATGAACAAATGTATGCCAAAAAATTAGACAACTTAGATGAAATGGACAAATTCTTAGAAACACATGATCAATGTACAGTGACTAGAAGAAATAGAAGACCTCAACAGACTAATCACAAGTAAAAAGATTGAATCAGTCATCAAAAGCCTCCCAACAAAGAAAAGCATAGGGCACATAGCTTCACAAGTGAATTCTGCCAATCATTCCAAAAAGAACTAACACGAATCCTAATCAAACTCCTCCAAAAAACTGAAAGGAAGAAACATCACCTAACTTATTCTATGAAGCTAACATCAACCTATTACCAAAGCCAGATAAAGATGCTGGAATATAAAATTACAGACCAATCTCTCTAATGAATCTAGAATAAAAAATCCTCAACGAACTACTTGAAAACTGAATCCAACAACACACCAAACAAATTACACACCATGATCAAGTGGGATTGATTGCAAGTATGCAAGGGTGGTTCAACAGAAAAAAATTAATGTAATAGACCACATTAACAAATTGAAGGGGAAAAAATGATATGATCATCTCTATTGATGCAGAAAAGGCATTTAACAAAATCCAGCACCCTTTCTTGGAAAAAAAACACTTTGAAAGAAAGGAATAGATGGAAAACTCCTCAACACGATAAAGGGCATATATGAAAAACCCACAGTAACATCATAATTAATGATGAATTATTGAAAGCTTTCCTTTAAAGATCTGGAACAAGACAAGGATGCCCATTGTCACCACTCTTATTCAACATTGTGTTAGAAGTACTTGCTCAAGCACTTAGCCAAGAAAAAGAAATAAAAGGCATCCAAATTGGAAAAGAAGAAGCAAAACTTTCACTATTGGCAGATGATGTGATTCTATATATAGAAAGACCTTAAAAATAAACAACAAAGCTACTATAGCTAATAAAAGAGTTCAGAAAAGTGGTGGGATATAAGAGAAACATGCAAAAATCAGTAGTGTTTCTATATACTAAGACTGAGCAATCTGAGTAGCAAATCAAGAAAAATATTCCATTTACAATAGAAACTAAAAGAATCAAATACCTAGGAATAAATTTAACCAAGGATGTAAAGGACCTGTATTCAGAAGAGTACAAAAAAAATTGCTAAGGAAATCAAAGAAGACCTAAATAAATGGAAGGACATTCTGTGTTCATGGATTGGAAGAATAAATATCATTCAGATGTCAATTCTATCCAAATTGACTTAAGCAGATTCAATGCAATCCCAATAAAATTTCCAACATTTTTTTTTTTTGCAGAAATGGAAAAGCCTGTTATCAAATTTATTTGAAAGGATAAAGGGCCCCAAATTGCCAAAAATGTCTTGAAAAAGAAAGAATTTGGAAGAGTCACACTACCTTACATACCTTAGCATATTACAAAGCTTCAGTGGTCAAAACAACATGTTATTGGCACAAGGATAGACATATTGGCCAATGGAATTGAATTGAGAGTTCAGAAATAGACCCTCACATCCATGACCAAATGATATTTGACAAGGCTACCCAGTTCACTCCACTAGGACAGAATAGTTTCTTCAGTAAATGGTGCTGGGAGAACTGGATATTCATAACCAAAAGAAGAGGACCCCTATCTCACACCCTATAAAAACTTAATTCAAGACTGATCAAATATCTAAATATAAGAGCCATGACCATAAAACTCCTAGAAGAAAGTATGGGGAAGCATCTTCAAGATCTTGTGGTAGGCAACAGTTTCATAATCTTTCATCCAAAGCATAAGCAATGAAAGAAAAATTGGGTAAATGGGACCTCCACAAAAATTAAAAACTTTGTGCTTCAAAAGAGTTTGTCAAGAAAGTGAAAATGCAGCCTACTCATCGGGAGAAAATATTTAGAAACAACATATACGATAAGGGTCTAAGATCCAGCATATATAAAGAAATCCTACAACTCAAAAATAAAAAGACAACCCAATTAAAATTAAAATTGGACAAAAGACTTGAATAGACATTTTTTTCCAAAGAGATACAAATGGCTAAAAAGCATCTGAAATGATGCTCAACAACACTAGCTATTAAGGAAATGCAAATCAAAAATACAATGATATACCATTTCACACCTACTAGACTGACCACTATTTTTGAAAAAAACAAAGCTACAAGTGTTGGAGAGGATGTGGAGAAATAGGAACACTCCTTCACTGCTAGTGGGAATGTAAAATAGTACAGTTGCTGTGGAAGACAGTTTGGCACTTCCTCAGGAAACTAAGTATAGAATTGCCGTATGATCTGGCAATCCACTGCTAGAGATATACCCAGAAGAACTGAAAGCAGGGACAAGAAAATTATACACACCAATATTTATAGCAGCATTATTCACAATTGCCAAAAGATGGAAGCAACCCAAATGTCCATCAGCTGATGAACGTATATAAAAATATGGTATATACATATGATGGAATATTATTCAGCTGTAAGAAGGAATGAAGTACTGATGCATGCAGTAACATGAGTGAACCTCGATGACCTTATGTTCAGTGAAATAAGCCAGACACAAAAGGACATATGTTGCATGATCTCACTAATATGAACTAATTAAAATAAGTAAACTCATAGAGATAGAATCTAGAAGATAGGTTGCCAGGAGATAGACTGGAGGTAGTGAATGCGGGACTGATGCTTCATCTGTGCAGAATTTATAATCAGGTTGATTGTAAGGGTTTGGAAATGTACAGAGGTGATGGTAGCACATTATTGTGAGTATAATAACACTGAAATATGTGTGTGAATGTGGTTGAAAGGGGAAGTTTTGGGTCCTATATGTTACTAGAAGGAAAGTTAGAGGATAAAACATGAGATTATATAACACAGTAAACCCAGTTGTGGATGAGGATTGGGGTTAAAAATACAAATAGAAGAATGTTCTTTCAAGATCTATAACAAAAGTATGTCACTAACACAAGGTTTAATAATAGGACAGTAAATAGGGAAAAATACACCTAAAGCAAAATATGGATTAGAGTGCATCAGTTGTAACAAAGGTGTCATACCAATGTTAAATGTCAACAATAAGGAGAGTATATGGGAATATTGTATTTTTCATTCTTAGAAAAATGTTATACGTCACAGAAACAATCAAAATTTTTTGTCAGTTATACTGTTTTACTCTGAGGCTTCTCTGAAAGTACATACAGCCAGATGCATGTCAAAGCTTCATCTTCAGGATAGGTAGGTAGGTAGGTAGGTAGGTAGATAGATAGATACATAGATAGATGATAGATAGATAGATAGAAAGAAAGAAAGATAGATAGATAGATAGATAGATAGATAGATAGATAGATAGATAGATAGCTTTACATGAAAGGCAAGGCAAGTATAAAAATTATGTTCTGTCAATTAACATAACCTGGTAAGAAGGTAAGGGAGGGACATGATCAAGTGACTCTATGGATAGGGTCTTTTGAGCATCTTGAATACTATATAGCTACATACTTCTATGGGATATAAATGTGTCTTTGTTGCCATAGGTAGGTTTTCTGGATAGATAGAGGCCCTCACAGTAGATTAAAAATTGTCAACTTCCCCTTCTGAGGAAGTCCTGCTGCTTTCTCAAATAAGATGACCAAAATCTCTAGAACATATAAGCATTGCCCAATAAAAGAAAAAGGGCTAATAAGCCAAGTCAATCTTGGTGCTTGAATTTATGAGCCTTATTCATGTGATAATGAAACTAAGCCAATTAATGTCTAAGATTTACCTCCTGAAAACCTCCTTATTGCTCAAGTGTGGCCTCTCTCTAAGTCAAATACTGCAAATAAATTTATTACCATCCCCCAGACATGGGACAAGCATTAATCAAGTGATGCATTTGAAGAAAGACCCTCATCAAATATACACAATTTTCTGTATAAATCTCACAAAAATAATGTAAGCAAAAGAAGCCAGACACACGAGTATATATTATATATTATATGATCCTATTAATATAAAATGCAAAACTAGGAAAATTAATATATTTTCTTAGAAATTAAAATAAAGTTACTCTTGGGTGGGAGTGACCAGAAGAGAACAAGAAGGAGGTTTCTGGGATGTTGGAAATGTTCATTTTTTTTTATCTGTGTGTTTAATTTGTGACAATTTATTGAGCTGTACATACACATGTTTAACCATGCTTCTGTGTTTATTTTACATATCTATAAATTTTAAAATTATGCCACTTGGTTGATACGGGTGGGGTTTCTTTATAAAAAATGTATTGGGTGCTATGCTTATGATTTGTGCACTTATTTTTTTTAAATCTCTCTCTTCCCCCCCCAAAATGACACCATTGATGTCCAGCTAAGGAGACAAGAAACTTCTCACTTAGGTCACTGGGGCTGGGGGTAAGATGGATAGATGGATGGAAGGAAGGAAGGGAGGGAGGAAGGGAGGGAAAGAAGGAGGAAAAGAAAGAGGGAGAGAGAGAGAGAAAGAGAGAGAGAGAGAGAGAGGAAAAGGTTGTTGGAATAATCATAAAAGAATTCCTACCTGAGAATCATGAATGTTTACTCCTCATTATATGGCTACTAGGGGAACAACCAGTTTGAAAAGGGTGCTGATTACATGTTCATTTTGACTTAGTGAGTTTCAAGGGGCTTGAGACATCATTATGACAGCTCAATTTTGTGACTGTAAAATAGGGATATGTGCCCTGCCTGCTATCTAGAATTTGGGGACTTGATGGGTAAGTCCCCAATTCTAGGGCTCAGCATCAGCAGGACCACTCTTACCAATATCTAAGCCCCTTTCCAACAATGATGAGCTGATATTTTGATCTCTTTCTTCCTGAATTTTTTGTTTCTCTATCCAAATATTTTTAAGAGATGTACAGAAAAAAGTATGCTAATTTATTGGGCCCCTTTAAACTCCAAAAACTAAAATATTGTTCCTATTGAAATGTGTTTTCATTTTCTAGATTTACAGTCCCTACAATATGTGTTTCGTTTTAAGTCCGTTTCTTTTTCCCTGCACCAATACTGCCTGCTGGAACAATCATAATTGTTTTCAGCGTCCAAGATTTAACTTGCATTCTTTATTTGGCATATAAATTCAATGAACAAACATTTTTATGTGGCTGCTATGTGCCAGACACTGTGTTAGGTTTTTAGATTTGGGGATTAAGAGAGTAAGGTTCTTAAAGCACCACTTGTACCCTGGATATTTCTAATTAAATTTCTTTATGGAAATTCATTTTCAGCAACATTAAAGGGAAAAAAGCATCAAAGTCTTGGTGATTATGTTTATTTAAATATTGGAAATAAACACTCTTTTCTCACTTTTATATTCTGATGTACAATCCAAAGATTTAGAGTTCTCATTCAAGTTTTGCTGTAACCTTATGTTCCTGCTGATACTACTTAATGGTGGGGTGAGATATTTAAACATAAACCATTATAATCTCCCTAAGTGAGAGAGAATTAAAAACAAATGAAACAAAGAAACAAGCAAACAAATAAAAGCAGTCCACATTCTTTTCATATGAAAAGGGCCCAGGTTTTTTTAAGCTTTCAGTTTGTAATTATTAATATGTACACTGAAGGAATAATGATGGACTTCCATGTACTTTTGTGCTTCTGGTGGTCCCAGAAGTGAAGCATCACAACTGTGAAAAACTCCTAAGAATATAAAATATTACACATTTATCAGCCATGCCATCGAATGAGCCTTTGACTTCTGAAGATGGCCTTCAGAAGACCTGGAGCTAGGTGTGAACTTTGGCAACTATTAAGGATCCCATGAGCTTTTACCACTGCCAAGCCATGTCCCCAGAAAAAGGGGAAAGTAAATATTAGTTGGAGTCATCTGAAATCCAGGAAGCAGAAGAGATCATGGTTGAGATTCTAGCTGCTCTGACAATTTCAAATCTTTTGGCCTAGCTAAACTACATCCCAAAGAACAGAGAGAAAGTATGGCTACAATTATGGAACCACTGTGGGTAATAATCGAGAAACCATGGAAAACCAGAGCAGTGCCAGGAGGCTGAAGAGTGGAAATTTTTGCTCTAATTTTCAGAAGGGGAAGAAGGTAGATTTATTGAATTACAGACCAGAGTGCTTGACAAAAATCATGGAAGAGATTATTTTTAAAAACAGTTTATGAATACTTAGAAAAGTAAGCAGAAATGACTAGAGTTAGAAGGGCTTCATCAAGAGTAAGAAATGGCAGACAAACTTCAGGGCTTTTTCTTTATAATTAGAGAATTTGTGGGTTTACAGAAAAATCATCCATAAAATATAGAGTTCCCATATTCCACCCTACTATTAACACTTTACACTGGTGTTACATTTTTTACAATTTATGAAAGAACATTTCTATAACTACATAATTAACTATTGTCAATCGTTTAAAATAAGGGAAATTGTGTTGTACAGTCCTTTGTGGTTTTTTAAATTTTTTATTCTAAGAACATATATACAACCTGAAATTTCTCCTTTCAACCACATTTGAATATATAATTTAGTGCTGTTAAGTACACCCACAAATTTGTGCTGCCATCCCCACCATCTGTTACCAAAACTTTACAATCAACCCAAATAGAAACTCTGTACAGTTTAAGCATTAACTCCTCATGCCCTATAGCAACCCTTGCCCCTGGTAACCTATACTTTAGATTTTGACCCTATGAAGTTTGTTTATTCTAATTATTTCATATCAGTGAGATCATATAATATTTGTCCTTTTGTGTCTGGCTTATTTCACTCAACATGATGACTTCAAGTTTCATACACGATGTCACTTGTATCAGAACCTCATTCCTTTTTATAGCTGAATAATATTCCATTGTGCATGTATAGCACATTTTGTTTCTCCATTCATCAGTTAATGGACTGTTGGGTGGCTTCCATCTTTTGGTAACTGTGACTAATGCTACTGGGAACATCGTTATGCAAATAGCTGTTGCTGTCTGTGCTTTCTTTTTATTTATTTATTTATTTATTTAGGTATAAACCTAGAAGTAGGGTTGCTGGGTTATATGGTAATTCTGTGGTTAACTTTCTGAGGAACTACCAAATTGTTTTCCACAGCAGCTGCACGATTTTACATTCCCACCAACAAAGATTCAGTGTCCCTATTTCTACACATCCTCTCCAACACTAGTAATTGTCTGTTTTGTTTTGTTTTATCAATTAGTAGGCTTCTTGTGGTTGTTAAATGGTATCTCATTGTGGTTTTGATTTCATTTCTCTGACGGCTAATGATGTTGAGCATCTTTTCACGAGATTTTTGGCCATTTGTCTATCTTCTTTGGAAAAAAATCTATTCAAGTCTTTTGCCCATTTTTTAAAATGTGTTGTTTGCCTTTTAATTGTTGAGCTGAAGGATTTCTTTATATATTCTGGATATTAAACCCTTATTGTATATGTGGTTTCCAAATATTTTCTCCCATTGTGTAGGCTGACTTTTTACTTTCATGTTATAGTCCTTTGATGCACAAAAGTTTTTAATTTTGATGAGGTCCCATTCATCTATTTTTTCTTATGTTGCTTGGGCTTTGGGTGTAAAGTCTAAGAAACCATTGCCCAACACAAAATCCTGAAGATGCTTCCCTACTGATTCTTCTAGGAGTTTTATAGTACTAGTTCTTCTATTTAGATCTTCAATTCATTTTTAGTTGATATTTGTATATGGTATGATATAGGGGTCCTCCTTCATTCTTTTGCATATGTATATCCAGTTTTCCCAGCACCAATTGTTGAAGAGACTATTCTTTCCTAATTGAGTAAACTTGGCAGCCTTGTCAAAATCAATTGGCCATAGATGTGAGGGTCTATTTCTGAAGTTAAGTATCACTGGTCTTTATATATCTATCTTTGTGCCAGTATCGTGCTGTATTGACCACTGCAGCTTTGTAATAAGCTTTCAAGTCAGGAAGTGTGAGTCCTCTAAATTCATTATTTTTCAAGATGGTTTTGACTATTCAGTGCCCCTTACCCTTCCAAATAAATCTGATAATTGGCTTTTCCATTTCTGCAAAGAAGGCTATTGGAATATTGATTGGGATTGTGTTGAATCTGTAAATTGTTTTGGGTAGAATTGAAATCTTAACAATATTTAGTCTTCCAATTCATGAACATGGAATTTCCTTCCATTTATTTAGATCTTCTTTGATTTTTCTTTTAGAAAAGTTTTGTAGTTTTCCATGTATAAGCCCTTTACATCTTTGGTTAAATTTATTTCTAGATATTTTGTTCTCTTAGTTACTATTGTAAACTTTTTTCTTGATTTCCACCTCAAATGGCTCATTACTAGAGTATAGAAACACTACTGATTTTGCATGTTGATCTTGTACCCCCACCAATTTGCTGAATTTGTATATTACCTCTAGTAACTTTGTCTTAGGTTTTTCGGGACTTTCTATATATAGGACCATGCTGTGTGCAGAGTGACAATTTTATATCTTTCTTTCCAATCTGAATGCCTTTTATTTCTTTTTGTTGCCTAACTGCTTGGGCTAGAACTTCCAGTACAATGTCTAATAACAGTGATGACAGTGGGTATCCTTGTCTTGTTCCAGATATTAGAAAGAAAGCTTTCAATCTTTCACTATTGAGTATTATGTTATCAGTGGGTTTTTCGTATTTGCTCTTTATCACGTTGAGAAAGTTTCTTTCTATTCCTAGTGTTCTAAGTGTTTTTATTTATTTTTTTAAACAATTTATTGAAGTATATCATTCATACATGAACTATAAGTGTTCAGTAAACATTGTAAACTTACAAAACAAACATGCATAACATCATACAGGGCTCCCACACATCACCCCACCACAAATACTTTGCATTGTTGTGAAACATTTGTTAACAAATCATGAAAGAGCATCGTCGAAGTGGTACTACTAACTATAGTCCGTATCTTACTCCCCTACACTTTTTTTAAAAAGGATTTATTTACTTTTCTCCATTTTTACACCCCACCCCCACCCCACCCCCGTTTCCTGCCGTCTCTCCTCATCCTTCTCCTCCTGTCTTCACTGGGATTCGATCCTCGGAACCTCCAATGTGGGAGATAGGTGTCCTACTGCCTGTGCCACCTTAGTTCTTCATTTTTCGGCGCATCTCATCCTGGCTCTCCCTTGTGTCACTCTCCTGTTACGTCGTCATCTTGCTGCATGGCTCACAGCGCCTGGCAGTGCACCTGCTTGCGGGTCCTGGCGGCTCACCCGTTCACAGGGCCTGATGGCGCACCCACACACGGAGGCTGGTGGCCTGTGCACCTCCTATATTTTTCTTTTTTTTAATTTTTACCAGGAGGTCCCAGGGATGGAACCCAGGTCCCTCCATATGGGAGATGGACACCCAACCATTTGAGCCACATCCATCCTCCTGCTGTATCTCTTAAGGTTGACCAAAGATACCTAGAGTTACAGTCTTTTCCCATACAGGATGGTCATATAATAAATCAGGCTTAGTTTATCACCAGCATTCTAAAAACCAGACCTAGGGAGAAAAACTAGGTCTGGGGACACATGCATGGTTTCTAATATAACGAATGTTTAGCCTACTCTGATTATTATAAAATCAGGGCAGTGAGAATATTTGCAATGTTCTAAGTGTTTTTATCAAGAAGAGGGCTGGATTTTCAAATGTCTTTTCTGGGTCAATTGATATGGTCATGATTTTATCCATTTGTTCTATTAATGTTGTGTATTAATTGATTTTCTTGTATTGAACCATCCTTGCATACCTGGGACAGATCCCACTTGGTGGTATACAATTACTTTAAAGTGTCATGGAATTCAATTTGCTTGTATTTTATTGAGGGTTTTTGTATCTATATTCATAAGAGAAGCTGGTCTGCAATTTTCTTTTCTTGTAGTATCTTTATTTGGCTTTGGTATTAGGGTGATGTTGGCTTCATAGACTGAGTTTGGTAATGTTCCCTCCTTTTCCAATTTTTTGGAAGAGTTTGAATGGAATTGGTACTAATTCTTCTTGGAATGTTTGATAGAATTCACCTGTGAACCTATTTAGTCCGGGGCTTTTCTTTGTTGGGAGGTTTTTGATGACTGATTCTTTACTTGTAATTGGTCTGTTGAGATATTCTATCTCTTCTACATTCAGTGTAGGTTATTTGTGTGTTTCTAGATATTTGTCCATTTCATCTAGGTTGTCTAATTTGTTGGCATACCGTTGTTCATAGCATTCTCTTATGACCCTTTTTATTTCTGTGAGGTCAGTAGTAACACCCCCCCACCTTATTTTTTATTTCATTTATTTGCATCTTCTTCATTTGTCAGTCTAGCTAAAGGTTTGTCAATTATATTGATCTTTTCAAAGAACCAAATTTGTTTTGTTAATGTTCTTTATTGTTTTTAAGTCTCTATTTCATTTATTTATGCTCTAATATTTGTCATTTCTTTCCTGCTGTTTGTTTTGGGTTTAGTTCACTCTTCTTTGTCAAGGTGTTCCAGGCATGCAATTAGGTCTTTGATTTTAGCTCTTTCTTCTTTTTTAATGTAAGCATTAAGGCTATAAATTTACAACTGAGCACTGCCTTCACTGCATCCCATAAGTTTTGATGTGTTGTGTTCTCATTTTCATTCATCTGAAGACATTTCCTGATTTCCCTTGTGATTTCTTCTTCAATCCATTGATTAAGAGTGTGTTATTTAACTTCCATTTGTTTGTAGATTTTCCAGCTCTCTGTCTTTATTGATTTCTAGCTTCATTCCACTGTGATCAAAGAAGATGCTTTGTATAATTTTAATCTTTCAAAACTTATTAAAAAAGATAAGAGAAAAAAAATTTTTTAAGGGAAAAAAACTTATTTAGACTTGTTTTGTGACCCAATGTGTAGTCTATCCTGGATTATGATCCATGTGCACTTTAGAAGAATGTATATCCTGCTGTTTTGGGATGGACTGTTCTATATATGTCTGTTAGGTCTAGTTCATTTATCATATTATTCAAGTTCTCTGTTTCCTTATTGACCTGTCTAAATGTTCTATCTATTCATGAAGGTCATGTATTGAAGTCTCCAATTATTTTTGTAGAGGTGTCTATTCAATTTTGCCAGCGTTTGCCTCATGTATTTTGGAGCACCATGGTTAAGTGCATAAATATTTATTTCTCCTTGGTGTATAGATCCCTATATTAATATCTAGTGTCCTTATTTTTCTCTTCTAACAGCTTTTGACTTAAAGTCTCTTTTGCCTGGTATTAGCATACCTACCCAACTCTTTTTTGGTTACTATTTGCATGGATTATTTTTTTCCTCCTTTCACTTTCAACCTATTTGTGTCTTTGTGTCTAAGGAGAGTCTCTTGTAAACAACATATATTTGGATCATGTTTTTTTTTTTAATCCATTCTGCCAATCTGTGTCATTTGATTGGGGAGTTTAATCCATTAACATTCAGTGTTATTGTAAAGGCAGTACTTACTTCAGCCATTCTGTCCTTTGGCTTTTATATGTCTTCTATCTTTTTTTGTCTCTCTTTTCCTTTATTGCAGCCTCCTTTTCTATAAAATTTCTCTTTTGTGATGTATCTGACTGATCTTCTTTTTTGTTACCCTGGGGTTTGTATCATACAACCTAAGTCTATAACCTACTATTTGTAAAGATACCAACTTAACTTCAACAGCATACAGATAAACTTTTGTGTTACATCCCAAAATGCAATCAGTAGAATATAAGTATCATATTAATATTTTGAAACCCTCTCTCTGAGTGTCAGCAAAGGGACTTTATAATGTGTTACTACATTCAATGCAATATTTGGTGACAATCTTGCTAATTGCTTAGTGATCAGGAAATGATGTTTAAACATTTTATTCCTAATAAAATAGCAGTTACTTATACATGTGTGTTTTAATGTTTCTGTTATGTTTGGTAAATTGGTTGGATATTTGGGGTTGACATATAACACATTGTAATTCTTATTTAAAGTACTGGGAAATAGGTTTCCAGTTAGCATTTTCAAACAGAATATCTGTTTTCATGAAGAGATTATTGACATTAAGCAGAAAATATCTGTTTTGGTTTCTTTAAAACAAATTCTGAATATGCTCAGACATAAGCTCTTCAAATATTACCTTTGCCTCAATATCTTCCTGGAACCTCTGGGACTCTGATTAAACATATTAGAACTTCTCAGTCCCAATGCTATGTCATGGATTCTTTTTTGACTTCTTTCTTTTCCACCTTTTTTATTTCTTAATGCTATATTCTGTATATATTTTTTCTATTATAGCTCTCAGTGTACTAATTCTTTATGGCTAATCTGTTAAATCTTTCTATTGAATTTTTAATTTTTATTTACTTTTTCATTCCTAGAAGTTTTATTTGGATCATTTTTAAATCTATGTCACTTTTTCTAGTTTTTGTTTCCTGAAAATTTTTCAAGTTTTCCTTTTATTAAATAGAGATGATAATTGTAGTGATTTATGGTCAGTGACTGATATTTTTAATACCTGAAGACTTTATAGGTCTGCATCTGTTGATTCTGTTGGTTCTCACTTTTGGTATGTTATTTCCTAGTGAGCCTGGTTATCTTTGACAATACAGTGTTCATTGTACTTGCAAATTTATTTTTAGAACTATTTGGTGGCCTAAGATAAAGGTACTTTCCTCCAGAGAGGACTGACTTAGCTGTGTTTCTGCTCTACCTGCCTGAGCCCCTTAAATATAAATTCAAAAATTCCTTTGTGATATAAACTCAGGCTGCAAGGGCTTGTGAGGAGTAGTTTATGTCTGATTTACTCTTTCTAAGAGTGAGCTGGAGTGCCAACTTATTTTGCAGAAAGTCTGCTATTAGACAACCACTTCAAGGAGATATGGGCCTTTAATTTCTGTCCCTCTCACTGGAGAGACTTCCAAAATGAAAGTTCAAGTTTGCTAAGGTTGCAAAACTCTTGTGAGAAAAGCAACATCCAGGTTTCCTTACTTCTCTGGATTCCTGTTTTCCTTTCATTTTTTAGCCAGTATTTCTTTATCATCAGATCTTCATAAGTTTTAAGAAAATTTGTTTTAATAATATTTCTTACCCCCTATTCCCTACACCTCCCCCAATCCCTGTGTATTAGTCTGCCGAAGGGGCGCTGATGCAAAGTACCAAAAATCTATTGGCTTTTATAAAGGGTATTTATTTGGGGTGAAAGCTTACAGTTACAAGGCTTAAAGAATCCAACTCAAGGTTGCTTTTTCACCAAAGTCATTTGCCACATGTTGAAGAAGATGGTCATTGATCTCTTCCTGGTCTCTCCTTTCTCTTAGCCACAGGCTGGCATAGGGCTTGTCCCTCAGGGCTTTCTATCTCTCCTGGCATAGGGCTCATTTCTTTCTGGACTTTTTATATAAGTCTCAGCTATCTTCCCAAGGTCAGCTGTAAGCTATGAGGCAAATGGCTCATCTCTCCCCAGGGCCTTGGCTCTTTGAGTCTTCTCCTTTCTGTCTCATGGCAGGATCAAAATGACGAAGTTCTCTCCTCTTCTGTGTCTTCTTGAGTGAGTGTCCTTTTATATTGGCCCACAAGGCGGTGGGGACTCAACCTGAGTTACGCCTTACAGCACAATCAGAAGCCCTTTAATCAAGAAAACTCAATCAAAGGACCTTCAGTGAATTTAATAAAATCAAAGGATATCACACCCAGAGGAATAGATTAGTTTACAAACATAATCTTTCTCTTTTTGAGATTCATAAATAACCTCAAACTGTCACATTCTTGTAACCTATATTCTAGATTTTTTTTTGCTCTGTGTTTGCTTATTCTAATTATTTCATATCAGTGAGATCATACAATATTTGTTCTCTTGTGTCTGGTTTATTTCACTCAACATGATGTCTTCAAGATTCATAATGATGTCGCATGTATCTTAATATCATTCCTTTTTACACCTGAATAATATTCCATTGTGTGTATATACCACATTTTGTTTACCCATTTGTCAGTTGAAGGACACTTGGGTTGCTTCCATTGTGAATAATGCCACCATGAATATTGATGTGTAAAGATCTGTTTGAGTGACTGCTTTCAATTCTTTTGTGTAATAATTTATTTGACCTTTTTAGTTCTTTTCCGTTAGAAGGTTAGTCCAAAAAACCAAGCCTGCCATTACTGGAAACTAAAAGTCTACTTATTTCAAATTTCAAAATATTTTAGGAGCAATAGAAAAAGTAATGATAATATATAGTAACTTCTTACTGTTTCTATTAAAATATAGAATTGGAACAGTACCTAAAACTGAAATAAATACCCAATACTCTGAGTTTTTCTTCACTGAGATTTAGCTGAAAACTGGAGGCAGCACATTCTGTGGTGACAGTTTTTGTTTGCTTGTTTTTTAGGGGAGTTGAGAGTCCTGTGAAGAGGTCAAGTTGACTAAAATACAAACATTACTGTATAAGTGCTTCTCCCTACCACCCACCCTTACACTAGAATCCATTTCTTTCTCTAAATTCCCACCAGATTAAAGTTCTTAGAACAAAGAAGGTTTTACTTATAACTTTTTTCTCTTGAAAATGTTTTTGTTGTTGCATAGAAAACTGGCCAAATCATCAAATCTACATATACACACAATAAAAAATATATAAAATTTAAAAAGATGAAACTTGTTGCTTGACACTTTGAAATAAGAAAAACAGTTTACTGAATTTTGGGCTCCTTGGAGACAAGGCTATGGAGAGTCACAAGCTTAATATGATCACTTAGACAAGGCAAACAATCATATTTAGTCGTGAGGCTGCATATACAGAAGGTAGGATCTATTAAGTAATTTCCCACTATCTTCAGCAGTTTTAGGTCTTTAAAGATGAATCCAATCTGGGACTCCTTGATGTAAGTGGGAGAAGAACTAAAGAGAAACATGTAGAGTAAATAAATATTGAGCTGCTGTTATTACTTCATTGTATAATTTTACTGGCAAGAGCAGAAGAGAGATGTCCGGCTGTTTTTCTTCCCCAATAAAACATATATTGTCTAAACAATATATCTGAAAACGTCAAGAAAACATATTTGTGAACCTGTGCTTTTCAGATTTTTTACAT
The DNA here is from genome assembly GCA_029593785.1 of Cabassous unicinctus. Taxonomy (NCBI): domain Eukaryota; kingdom Metazoa; phylum Chordata; class Mammalia; order Cingulata; family Chlamyphoridae; genus Cabassous; species Cabassous unicinctus. Next base: position 19,248 of record JAQZBX010012532.1, read on the forward strand.
ACACAAATATTCAGCATTCCTATGAGGGTTTAGTTAACCATTTCTGAGACAAAGATCCAATAATTATTATTTGGTGCTTGTTGGTTGGTTTGTCTTATCTTCTGGCTATGGATAAGTATCATCTTTTGCCAGTTCATAAAGACCTGTTATCTAGCGTTTCTAAAATCCCACCCAGCCATCTCATCTATCTATCCATCCACCATCTCCCCCTCCCTCCCCCCACCTCTATTTGTCCATCCTCTATACACAGTTTGGCCAAATCACCAACTCAGCATTTCTTGTTTTTTTTAAATAATAATTTTTCAAAAAGATACTTAGATTACATAAATGTTACACAAAAAATATAGGGATTCCCATATGCCCCACTCCCCACACCTCCCACACCCTCCCACATAAACATCCTTCATTAGTGTGGCACATTCATTGCAATTGATAAACCGCATCCCGGGGCTTTGCCATTAAGCATGGACCATAGTTCACATTGTAGTCTACACTCTCTCCCACACAGTTCCGCATGTTATGTGATGATATAAAATGGTCTATATCTGTCGTTGCAATGACATTCAGGAGAATTCTCAAGTCCTGAAAAAGCCCCTGTTACAACTGTTTTTCCCTTTCCCTGCCCCCAGAGCCTCCAGTGGCCACTGGCTCAACATCAATGTTGCAATTTCTTCCATTGCTAGAATCACAATATGTCTGTAGTAGAATACCAGTAAGCCCACTCTAGTCCACAGTTCTTTCTCCAATCCTGAGGATTCTGGGATGGTGATGTCCACTCCACCTCTAGTTGAGAGGGGGATTATAGCCCAAGGGGAAGATGGATAGGACTATCTTGCTTGCAGTTGCAGACTCTCTGTTCCTTGGGATGGTCGTTGTCCATCATCATCTCCTTGTTAGTTGTCCTGGGTGAGCCCAATGAGCTGTAGAGGAGGTGTTGCAGTTCTGCTGAGGTTCCAGTCCCAGCTGGCACATGGACAGCCCAAAGACTCACGTCTCTTGGATGTACATCTACAAACTCCAGCACCAAGTATAGGTTTAAATAGAAGGGACAGATGAGTCATGTGTAGGGAAGACATAATTGAGTCCAACTCTGTCACTCTCAGGAGCACAAACTCCAAAGTAGGGCCCACTGGCAAGGCACCAAACTCCAGAGCTATCTGTCCTGACCCTAGGACCTGGGTGTCTCCAGAGTCCTCAGGAGCCCCACTATTTGGGGTAGTATCCACTTGGGCAGTCTATGAGATCCTGCTGAGATGTGCATAAGCGTTACCTCTGGGATGACCTCCCCACTCACTTCTTGAACTAAGGGGTTTGCAGACATACTGCCATAACACTCTTAGATCTCAAGTTTGAGTAACACTGCTTTAATTTATAGGAGGGATTCATTTTCTGATGGATTTGAGTATAGTTCCTTGAATGATAATATTGGATGCTATTTTTAAATGCCTTCAGCATACCAAGCATAAGTGAATTATTTTCATTATCTCTAATCTTACTGTAAATCTAGAAGGTAGGTATTTTACAGATGTTAAACAAACAAACAACAACAACAAAAATACCATGGCTAAGAGAAGCTATTTGGTAAGCACAGTAGAGGCTAATAACTTGTCCCAGTTCGTAAATGAGCTTGAGCAAAACTAAAAGGAAGACAAAAGCAAACACAAAAATAAACCTGACCTCAAACTGCTTCCTAGGTCACCTCCATGGATTTAAGCAGCCTTGCATTCCTGGACAGGAATCTTTTTGTTTTGCCACTAGCCACAGGCTTGTAATCAAATCTGCTCTTCTAACTCCTGGGATAGGTTTATTCTTGTTCAAAATATCTATGGCCCCTTTTTGAGATGTCCCTCTCTATAGGAGGATGTATATCTATGCTTCCTTGAAATCAGGCTTGGCCTTAAGACTTGTCTTGACCAGTGGTAGATGAGCAGAAATGACACGGACAAAAACCTCTAAGAGGCAATTCAAGATCTGCTATGATCTCTTTAAATCAATGCCATGAGACTGACAACACCCAGATAGGGGTAGCTCCTTAGCCTGAATACCAGAGTGAAGATGACATAGTGTATACCTGCAGACAACACAAAATGGGCAAGTAATATGAGTGAAAATTATTCTTTGTTGTTGCAGCCACTAAGCTCAAGTTATTGGTTATCACTGCACAATTTATTGTAAGCTAACTGATAGAATCCCTTTCCCCTTGCCCCTGAGGCTCTAACTAGCTGAACTTCTAGACCTTTCTTTGGCAAGCCATTGATCTTTCACACCTGCTTTGCCACTGTCTTTTTCTTGCTGCCTTTACTTAATTTCTCCACCTGGAAAAGTCATAATCACCCTTCAAGAACCCATCCAAATGTCCCCTCCCCTATTCTGTTCTCGTTGCTTTTTCAGGCATTATCAGTTGTTCTATGCTCTGGGCTTCTGTCCCTGTCTGTTTCTCAATAAAAACATTCAGCATGTTTAATTATTTGCTTGTCTTCTACACTAGACTATGAGCTCTTGGAAGGTAAGGATGTTTGCCTCATGCTGAATTCAGTACTTGGTGCTTCATAGGAAGCTAAATTATTGTGATGGTTAACTTTATGTGTCAGTTTGGCTAGCTTATAATATCCAGTTATTTGGTCAAACACTGACCTAGATGTTGCTGTGGTAGTATTTTGTAGATGGGATTAGCATCTACAGTGATTTGACTTTATGTAAAGGAGAATATCCTCCGTAATGTGGGTAGACCTCATCCAATCAGCGCAAAGAACTGAAGCCTCCAGAGAGAAGAAATTCTTCCTCATGGCTATAATATCAACTCCCCCTTAGAAATTTTGGGCTTTCCAGCCCCTATAATTGTATGAGCCAATTTCTTAAAATAATATACAAAATATTTATTAAAATATAAATATTCTTTTGGTTCTGTTTCTCCAGAGAACGCTGACGAGAGAAGCACTCTCTTTCATGGTCTGACCCAAACTTACAGCAATGGCAAGTATCCACAAACAGTACTCATTGGTTAAAAGGCATTGTAATAAACCTTTGGCCTTGTATGAGTGACTTAGGCTTTTTGATCTTCATTTCCTCATTTGTAAAATGGTATAATAATTTTGCCTTTAGATATTAAGGATTGGGAGAATTATCTAAGAAAATGGATTTAAAGAGCTAGACACATTGTTGTTTTTAATAACCTGGTCATTATTATTACCCACTCTATTATTCTTTATGGTAATCTAAACAATTAAGTGCTCAGATATATATATCTAAGCTTTCTTATTTCTGGGGTAGATTGCCCCCAACAAAATACCATCCCCATGTAATATTTGGAAGCAAAAAAAATTCTTCAGAAGTCAAAATAATAACAGGAAAATACATTTTTCCATTCCTCAAACATTAATATCTACCTATCAGGTGTCGGAGATCGTGCTTAGTGCTTGGAACACACACTCTCACACACAGGTCCAGTCTCTTTTTTTAAAGGGAATTAAAATCTAATGAATTTTTTTACACTCTGATGTTAGTTTAAAGCTTTACAGACTGAAAGAGAAACCTGTTTTCTAAATGAGGAAGGAAAGGTTCACACTTTTATTTTAATGCAGTTATGTTACCTTTCAGTAAAGTAATTCTAACCATCGAGATACAATTCCTAAGTAAACAACTGGTTGGGTCTGCTACAATGGATAAATAGAATTCACTGGCAATTAATATCAGCATTTATTAAATAATCGTGCTAAAATTTTAAATGGTTACTTTCGAAAAGATAATGTGGTTTTACCACCACATCTTATTTGCACTACAAATTTCTTTCATTCAAACTAAAAATGTGAAACTGTAGTTCAACGCAAATCAAAGGACACCAAATTCCTCACTACTAAATTATGAATTCATTGTAATTTGCTATTATATGTCACACAGCAGTGGACACTCATCATCAAGTCCTTAGATTGTAAGGCCTATCTTGTATTCTTTGGCTATCACAGCAATAGCTCTTAAGGGACCAAAAACTTTAAAAATAATACTAATTAGGCATCCACTAGAAACCCAACATCCTGGTTCCTAGAAAGTGCCACAGTTATTGAAGGCATATTTGCTGACCTCAAAGAAGTCAGCATACTGCTCTTTGAGTAAAAACTCTACTGTAATCCTCAATTGCTATCTACTCACAACTGAGTGGAAGGAAGCAAAACCGGTTTCCTGGATCCTTGGAAATATTTACTGTGTAATAACACATGTTTTCTATTGCAGGGAAAAGATGCACAAATTTCCCTGCCAATGCCAAACTGACATCACTAAATTAAATATTCTAAATGTATCATTTATAACTAAGTTTCCTGTCAGCATTACCTTTTAGCAAAAGATCTACTATGACCACTGACAAGCATTTTAAGTCAAATAAGATAAAGGAATTAGTTTGGGTATAATGTTTTTGCTGCCAGATTCTCACAAGATTAATAGTTCAAGTGAAATACATTGCCAACGGAATCTTATGCTTTCTCTCATTTGAAAAAAAATGTGTAATTATCTGCAGATGTGCAGGAAATTGTGCACAAAATTAAAATACACTCACTTGCTACTACTTTAAATGTAAATGCATTCTATGACTTCCTTTTACATATTAAGGAATTTTTTAAAGTAAATCTTTTTAAGTCACAAATCTCTCCAAATAAAATCCTACTGAAAATAAATGCAATGTGAGCTAAAATGTCCATTTTAGCAGCCCGTTCCTGAACCAATATTAGTCTCTGCTGAACAAAACTGAACTGTTGGGATTGAAATAATTAGCATATTTATCATTCAGGTCTAAATAGACTTTCTGAAATACACAAAGGCAATAGTTATAAATGCTTTGACCTTTTTTCCCCAATTAGAAATGCCCTCCTAATTCTGCCTCTGAAATGGCCATCTGCTTTTAGCTCATTTCCCACCAAAAACTAAAATGTTTAGTTTTAGTTTTAATTTCCAGTTTGGCTGCTTACTCATATAGCTTTGTCAAATATATCCTAGTATTCCCTAAATATAATGGAGCTAACAGTGCTTGACTTCAGAGCTGCTGACAACAGCTGTGTGGCCTTCAAATGATATCCACTTTACTGGAAGCATACATTCATGACAGAAAAGGAATCTGTCCTCTCATTTAGGGGTCAAGATGGCTTCTAGAAGGTCCATGTCTTCAAGGCATTTCTTAAGTTCTTTCCTATTATGGCATCATGTGCACACTGACATATGCATCAGACTGAAAATTAATCATAGGTGTATAGTGGCTGGTAGAATTGTAGATGTAAGCAATTGTGGTATTAATCCCCCACATCTCAACACAAAGAACTTTCAGATAGTAAGTAGAAGATGAAACATTGGTTGTCCTACTCAGCCCAGTGTGGTTGTATTAGGAAATGGGATTATGTATCTTTAGCAGGTTGCAATGACTGTTTTCTTAATTGAAAAATATTTTACTTTATCTTTGTCATGACATTTCATGACTTTTTAATGGTATTTTATGAGTCTGGAATATTGAAAAATATCCTGAAGTCTGAGGAAGACTGTCTTGCATATTTTTTAAACTCAGATTTAAAGTCCATGCTGGTTTTGTTTGTATATTTCTTGATTGCTTTGGTTGTTATTTAAATTGCATCGCCATAAACCAAAGTATTGTTCTTTTTAATCTTCTCAGGTTTATGGCTGCAATATCTTTTCAGTCACCTGGTATCCTGCTCTGACTTAAATGCCTTGCCTATTTAGTGCAGAACCTCTCTGCTGGCTTTTATTTTCCTTTTCTAAGTTTATTAGAATGTTTAATTGACTTCCAAAATGTGATTATGGTGTTTAGTGTTGTGATTAAGAAGATGGGTGTATCAGTTATCTATTGCTGTATAACAAACCAACCCCAAACCTGGCTAAAACAACAGCCATTTTATTTACTTACAATTTTGTGAGTCCGGAATTTAAGAAGAGTTCATTGAGGAAGACTAGTGTCTGCTCCACAATGTCTGGGGCCCCAAATGGGATAGTATGAATGGCTGGAGAATGACCAGAATGACTGAGCTGCTCTCTTTTTACAGAGTCTGCTGAGTAGCTCAACTGGGGCTAGAGGATAGAAGATGGCCTCATTCACATGCTGCAGCCTTGGTATTGGTTGTAGCTAAGGTTCCTTGGTTCTTCTCCAAGTGGCCTTTTTCTCATTCCCATACAATCTCTCATTCCCATGTGGTCTCTCTCTCCTGCAGAATATCTTTACCTTCTTTACGTGGTGCCTAGGTTCCCACTCTGAGCAAAAGCAGAAACTATAAGGCCTCTTAAGCCTGTGGTTTGAAGTTCAGGAAAATCACTTCTTTCCCCATGGTTAGCAAAAATAGCTTAAAGTTGGCATATATCTTTCCTGTCCATATTTTATACTCTACATATATATCTATATCTCCATAAATAAGACATATTGTTTGGTGTTTTTCAAAACGTTTACAAATATTATTCCCATAAATTGCTCATGCTTATATTTTGAGATTTATTGATGTTAATATGCATAAATCTAGTTCTTTTTCAACTGCTGTATAGTAGTCCATTGGATAAATATACAACAATTTCTGAACTCATTTTCCTTTTGATGGACATATGTATGGGTTCTGAATATTTCCTGTTAGAAATAGAGCTGTAGTGAACAACCTAGTTCCTTTTCTACCTGGTCATATGTGGGCAGTTCCTTTAAGAGATACATTTATAAGTAAAATTACTAGATTATAAAGTATGTGTATCTTCAACTTAAAATTTGACCAACAAGTTGGATATACTTGTTTTCATTTCCCTTTTCTTCACATGTTTGACCAAACTTGGTAATAGCAGCCATTTTTAACTTTGCTAACCTGATGCACGGAAAATGGTAACTAATTGTTACTCTAATTTATATTTCCCTAATTACTAGTGAGAGTAAACAATTGTTTGTTGCTTATAATGTGAGTTATTTTAATCAAATAATTAATCAACATCTTTGGAATGCTATTGATTCTTCAAAGGATCCAGCTAGGAGAAGACTTATGTCTCCAGAGTCCTGACTCAGGTTCTTTTTGGCTACTGAACATTATTTTCTGTGGAGAATCTCTTAGAGTGAAGAATTTGATGATCTCTATATGTATATGTGTGTTCTTCTAACATACAGTGGAAAAAGGAAAGAGAAAATATTTGTCAGAAGAGAATTATATATATATATAATCTATATATGTATAATATTGTGTCTAAATATAGTTCATCAGTTTCTGGAAAAATACATTATCTAGTGGTTTAGTCAATTTGTGAGCTTTCCACACTTCTTGGCTCGTGCTACCCCTCTCCCCTTCTGGCTACATTCCTTTTGGCCATTTCACTCCTTCGGTGTATTTCTAGCTATGGATAGACAAGGCAGAATAAAAAAGGAGAATATCAAATTAGTCATTTGTCCTGCTTGTTATTAGTTCTGGGGTAGGTCAGATGTGAAAAAATAGATTTGGATATTATTTATCAGTCTCAATAATTTCTACACTTCACCCCTAATATTGCCATGGATAATGTAGAATTGGTATTACTGCCCAAATGCCATCATTTCTAAGCTTAATGTGTTTTATTAAATAAGTCTTGAGTATTCATTGATATTCATGGTAAATCAGATTCCCAGCCACTACAGGTTTGGTTCCAAATGTCCCTGTTTAGTTTTTACACAATTGCATTTGCATGATTTTCATTTTGCAACTGAGCTTCTGTGTTACACAAAAATGTAGTTAGGATTTGGCACTTCAGTGAGCACAGAGAGTTTTCATTTTCAGTCATAACTTCCAAATTGCAAAGGTAGCAATTTTGGAGTGGCACATACTAAATCTGTTATGCCCAGAGAATATGTTTTTCCTGAAAGAAATAAGGTTAGAACATTTATGTCAGTCTTAGATTGTGATGGAAAGTATGAATGTCAGTTCTGTTTTCCAAGAAGACGTGTTTGCATCGGTGTTTTTCTCCATATGCTGGTATGTGTGGTCAGACCAGGAGAAAGTCCATCCTCACCATGCATACACTGAGTGTGCTCTCAAGCCATTTCTTTATATGCCTTTCAAAAATCCCAATATCGAATTACAAAAAGTCCTAGGCCCTTCCCAGAAGACTGTTGAAAAACATGTGGAATATTTTACACTAAAATGTGGTTTTGATTTAATGGTACTGCCTCAGAAAAAAATACAATTAGTAGACAAACTCATGCTGATTATGCTGTTTTGCCAGCAAATCCTGGCACATGTGTTTTATAGAGTCATAATAGATTTCATTATCCCTGAAGAGCAAGAGAGTTGTAGTTAACATGAGTGAACATTTTTTTAGGAGGTACTAGGGATTGAACCCAGGACCTTGTACATGGAAAGCAGGTGTTCAACCACTTGAGCTACATCTGCTCCCCCACAAGTGAACTTGTGCAGAATCAGTGGGCAATAGGTAAAATTTTCAGTATTTTCAATCTTAAAGTGTAACTATTCTGTAAATAAGTACAATCAAATGCAGATATAGTTAAGATATGATTAATAAATACTAAACCAAAATAAAAATAATTATAACTGAATTGTATTTACTCATAAAAATTACCCCCAAATTTCCATGAACAAATTGAAAAATCATCACCAAACTAAAGGTTTTGGTTACTTGACTTAAGATTGCCTTTATGATTATATAAAGAAACTAGTGTTTTAATAGGAATTTGAGGCTATTCTCCTTCATAATATGCCTAGGATTTTTGCCACCTTTTCCCTATCTTTCTCCCTAACTTGATAGAAAATTCTAGTTAAATTCAGAAGATGCTGAAAATAACTATTTCTCCGTCTTTTTTCTTTATTTCCTAGAATAAAGTAAAACTAGTATTTATGTCAACCAAAGCATACTTTTGAGAGCATAGAATTCTATACCTCTTTCTAAGGAATATAACTTTGTAAGGTACTTTGAAGAAGCTGAATTATAGATGTGGCCACCTGCTGCCCTACAGCCCAGGCAGAGGTACTAACCTGCAGCTGGGGGACCTAGGGTGTGTTGTCTCTTCTTTGGAGGAAGGTCAACGACAAATGGGATTTTGAGAATCCCCCCATGAATTCCAGGTGTTGGTTAGCTGGTTCCATGCTGAGATCATGAGGCTGGGACTCCTGCTGCACAGTGTACACTCCCCTGGTTCATGGACTCTTATCCGTTCTCTTTCTCGAACCAGGCAATCCCACACTCAGACCACTCAGACTGATTTTCAGGTTAGTGTGAGGATTAGAAGGAGGCCCCCTGAAAGGGGCAACAAGCTAGTTCTTACCCCAGGGCTTCCTCAGGGAGATATGACTGAGTAGGTTTATTGTACCCTCCCTGCTTGGGAAAAGGGTTCCTGTATTAGGGTGAGGGACTCTATTGTAACTGTCTGAGGAACCACACAAGCAGGCAGTAGGCACTCTGCCTGTTAACCCCGCAAATTCTGAGACCCTCAAGATGGGTTGGCAACCACCCCTTCCTCTCAGGGTCCCCACTCAATATGTTCTTGTGACTACTAGAGCAAAGAGTCCTAAAGGACACCAGATATGATTAACAATGAAGAACTTTGGGGAAAATATAAATTAGAAGGAGAACCAGGGGCTTGACAGGGACAATCTGCCCCTGCCCACCCCCTCCCATAATCCTCAGGTACAAACAGTAGAAAAGGAAGAGGAGGCTCCTGAAGATTGTCCCCCCCTCTCCCTTCAGCCCTGACTGACTTGACTATTGAAAATGGCTTAGGGGTGGGGCCAAGGTTCCCGACCACCCCACAGGGGACCAAAGTCCATACATTCCAGTGCAGGTACAATTTGGGGGCAGTTAACCAACCTTTATGGTGCTTTTGGATACAGGTGCTCAAGTCACTATCACTCTGGGAGACACAGAGGTAGGGGGCAATGAATTGTGTTGGGAGGTTTCAGGCATTCCACACAGGTATGAGGACCAGAGTTTACCCCTGCCCTGTGGACTTGTTCCTTTGGACCTTTGGGTGTCACTGGGAAATGCATTATAGCCCTGACATCCTGCACCACTACACATCTCAGGAATGTTTGCAGTGGTACATTCCCCCATCCAGCAAATTCTTGCCATTGCAGTTGGGCAAATGATGAGCTGCATACTCGCAGTGCTCCCATAGCCTCACCAGGTTGTCCAATAGTTACAGTATGACCCCCCAGATAGGGAAAAGGACATTATTGAACTCATAAAGGATGGTGATAGTTTGAAGCTCTTTGTGGATTCCAGAAAAGATCATGTCCTTGAAGAAAATCCATTCCTGTGGGTGCGGGACCCTTTGATTGATTTGGATTCAATTGGGAGGACTTTGATTGGATTGCTTCAGTGAGGCAAGATGCAGGGTGGTCTTCTTGATGGATTCCTTTATAAACAGAGAAATTGAAACAGAAACACACAGAAAAAAGCCTCAGAGCCAGAAGGAGATGTCCTAGAGGCTGGAGGTGGGAGGATGGAATCAGTGGAAAACAGAGGCTTGGGAAGAGGCCCCCAAGAGGCTAGGCTCACAGAACAGCTAGAAGCTGAGGAGAGGCCCAGAGAAGAGGGGAGAGATGAGCAGACGAGCATTTTTCTCTGCCATGTGCCTGATAGCCCACAACTGAATCTTGGTGAGACAGCCTCTCTTGATGATGCCTTGATTTGGGCACTTTCACAGCCTCAGAACTGTAAGATTTTAGCCTAAGAAATTTCCTATATAAAATCCACACATTTCTGGTATATTGCCTTAGCAGCCATTAGCAAACTAAACAAAGGCCTTCTATCTACAAGTATCCTCATTCCACCATCTTTGCCTATAATAGCACAGTGTAGCCAGTGAAAAAAGTAAGGGGCCAGCATGGCAGCTGACTATAGGTTGTGGGTGCTTGAATGCAGAAGTGCCCCTTGTGACGCCCACAATCCCAGGCATGACTCTCACAGAAGCCATCAGTGTTTAGTATGTGGTCATTGACCTGGTGAACACCTTTTTCTCTATCCCATTCCAGAGGGGAACTAGGATCAGTTCATTTTCATGTGGCAAGGCCTACAGTATAGCTTCACTGTATTTAAACTCACCCACTATCTGCCACCCATGGGTGGGACACAGGATTTGAGTAAGCTACCTCTGCCCAAAGGACTCCAAGTATTCCATTATATTAATAACATCATGTTGGTGGGCCAAATTGAGGAGCAAACCCCACAGGGATTGAATGCAGTGCTATCTGGGCTTCAAAAGTCTAGATGGGCCATAAATTCCAATAAGATACAAGTCCTAGCCGAGTAGGTCACATTCTTAGGCAGCTTATGGGCTGGAACACAGCACCAGGTCCCTGACCCAGTATCAGGCAAATTACTGTCCCTAAAGTCACCAACCTCCGAAAAAGGAGGCCCAGCAATTGATTGGGCTATTTGCATATTGGTGCCATCATAGTCCTCATCTCTGTATCCTCCTGGCACCCCTATACCAAGTGACACAAAAAGCAGCTACTTTCCACTGGAGAATATAGGAGAAACAGGCCCCCCTGCAAGAAGTAAAAGCAGCTGTGTCAGTCGTCCTGCTTCTAGAACCTTTAAATCCTGCATCTCCATTTGAGCTACAGGTTTTGGCTATCTGGACCCACACAAACTGGTCCCTCTGGCAGAAAGAGGGACCAACAGGAATTCACAGACTTCTGGGGTTTTGGACAAAGAACTTTCCCAAAATAGCATAGTGCTATTTCCCCTTCAAGAGGCAACTTCTGACATGTTATTGGGCCTTGGTGCAAATGAAAAGGACCTTCTGAGGCCAAAGATTCCCATCATGTCCTGGGTCCTAGGTAATCAGAACACAAACCCAGGCAGTTCCCGTCAATAAAGTATCATCTAATGGAAGTGATACATTCAGGACTGTGCTTACCCAGGCCCCCAAGGAGTGACATGCTTAGATGAGTGGGTGGTGGAGGACTCCCTGAACAATAATCCTATTGAAATACCAGATGAGGCCCCTTCCCTCCCTGAATTGGCATCTTGAGAATTCTGACTCAAGGATGCCTCACCAGATGCTCAGTGCTGGTTTATTGATGCATCAGCCAAGCTAAAGCTACCTGGAATCTGTTGGGCAGCAGCCATTGTTTCCCTTTCCTCGGGCAGACTATGTTTTACCTCTGACACCAGAAAAGTGTCCAATAGGCTGAACTATGAGGGGTACCCTTAGCCTTGGAGCACTCAGACCCAAGTCCCCCCATAAACCTGTTTACTGATTCATGGACCATCTCTAATGAGTTAGCAGTCTGGTAACAAAGGGGACATGATTGGAGAATTAGAGGTTCCCTGGCATGGGGAAGGGACCTCTGGAAACAATTGGTGGTGTGGAAAGGCATCATCTATGTTACCCATGTTGATGCACATGGCAAGGGCATGTATCACGATGAACATCTTTGGAAGGACCTAGAATATAAAGGATGTGCCCAGTTGCTTTTTTCCTCTGATGAGGCTGGAGATCCTCCTGAGAGAGAGGCAGAGGATGACCCTGCCCAGAGGATGAGGACAATGAAATTGCCCTTGATGATATCCCTGAAATCATTGAGCATCCCATGGCTATTTCCACTGCTAGGTGGATCCACCACCTAACCGAACATATAGGCTCAGGAACATGGAGGGCCTCTCTCTTAAAAGAGGCCCAGTCCATGATTTACCAATGTGAGAGATATCAACTACAAGCCAGAGCCTGGAAAGGCATTTAGGAGCTATTATCAGAGGGATCACACTGGGCCTGTTATGGCAAGTGGTTTACATGGGCCCTGTCCCACCACACCAAAGTATGTTTTACACCTTGGTTATGGTAGACACCTTTCCAGTTCATCATGCAGACTTGGTACATACATGGCATACCTTGGGAATGTGTACCCTTCAGGTACCCAGATCACATCTCCTCTTCCCAAGGATCCCATGTTACTGCACAATCCACTCAATGATAGGCTCAGACTCATAGAATTAGATGTACCTTCCATGCCACCCATCACCAATAGGTGGCCAGCCTTGGGGAGAACTTTAATGCTGCCTATAAAAGGAGCTTCATCATCTACACCCTGACAAATCTCTTACCAGATGCACTGTGCACCTTACTCAGGCCCTCTGGAAGCTGCAGTCAGCAGTTCCCCAGAAGGGAAACACAGCCTTATCCTGCTTGCTAGTACAGGGAGGGACCACAGGTGGGGGAGGAACCCAGGCTTTGCTGTACATTTGCCATCACATCCATCCAGGTGAGGACTGGCCCAGAAAGGGGAACCAAGAACAGACCACTTGGGGCTTGCCTTTTCAGCCAGTCAGTGAATCACTCTACTTTTTACTCCATTATACCCTCCACATGATTTCCAGAATAGTGGGAGGTTAGGACCTCCAGGTGGAAGGATGGAGTGTTTGAAGTAGGCCTAGAAGTGTTTAACTCACATGGCATGACTATCCAGCAGGTTGGACTGTGGGACCTGGCACTTGCATACTGGAGGTTAGTGGGTGATGCCTACCCCTGGTTGGGCCACAAATCTCTTTGGGAAGGGTCATGGGACAACTTTGAGGAGTCCTGACAACTCCTCTCTATCAGGAAGGGGTGATGTGGGCCAGAAGATATGGGTAAGGCATTTAGATCAATGGGAAAGAGGTGAGATTATAGCTTGATGCAAAGGACAGACAGACTGGGTAGACTAGAGGTAAAAAAAAATACGTTACTGCAAATAGGCTGAAAAAAGTGGGAGATGGTTGCACAACCACTTTGTTAGGACTAGTTGCTGCTCTCCCCTATTATTTCTGTAGATTTTTCCCGGTGACAATTTGGAAAAAAAACGCCTCCATCTAGCTGATCTAGGCCATCACCGCTGTAGAGAACCTGATCAACTACTGAATCTGCCATCTCACCCCTCGCTCCTTCTTCCCTCTTTGCCAAGTCCTATTTGCCACTCAGGTTGCTGATTTCCCCTGCCACACATTTGTACTAATATCAGGAAGCCCTTCATTTATGCCTGGTGACAAAGATAATGACATGACCACTGACTGTGCACCTTTTTACCCGACACCCCTGGACAACCTATCAGGATGCAATGACTCCCAATATAATGAAACTGGCAAATGGGTCAGTCATCTTTCAGCTAGCATTCTAAGATGACCAGTGACTCCCTAGGGATGGGTTGCACCCCTCCAGGGTTTATCTTCCTTTTGAAGGAAACAAAGTTTCCACTGGTTGGGTCATTCCCTGCATAATTTGTTGAACTATGACAAGACAGTGAAATTCATAATCAATCCGGAACTTCTCATTGAGATGCTCTCTTGGTCTATTATCCTGAGCAAAATGTAATTAGCCCAGGGCAGTGGGACTCCATGATTCTGGATTCACCTCTTTCAGCAGATGATTATTGTCTTGGTTGGGAATAAGCACCAATGAACACACAATTCTCTAGAGACTTCTATTGCTAACACTTCCTGCTGTACATGGGTTAATACTTCAGGGGAGGTGGAACAGGAGGTGACAAAAATCCAACAGCAAGCCTACTGGTTGCAAAGTGTACAAAGAGATTCTCTATGGACCTCTTCAGCTGGCTCCTGGAGGTTAGAGAACATGGATACAGTCATTATTCCAGACAGGCCTGATCACCCTACTTGAAATAAGAGTATGCATAAGAATCATCAAAGTCCTCAATTTCCTAATGTGCTGTAGCTGCTTGTGTTCCCAGACCTTTACTGTCAACATCATTGAGAGCTATGGGCTGATGATCCAACTCATCTTTACCTTCATGTCCAAGGAGGGAGGTAGGTTATGTTGTGAAAGCTAATGTGGATAGGTGGAGGCTAGGCCTGGTTGAGAAGCCAAGGGGTAGACTGCTGAAGTTGTGACACACTCAGTGGCCTAATCCTAGTCTTCATCTACCCCCTTTTTCCCCTCTTGTTTGTTTGTATGCAGACATTTCATGTTTCCATTTTTGCTTATTTATGTACAGGTGTCTGATATGTTTCCATTTTGCAAAAAACCACAGGCAGCCTAGGGGAAATGTTATATCTCAACCAGTCCTAGCTGCTTGCTGGGGCACAGGGATTGCCTGATGAATACTTTTTGCTCATTAGCAGGGCTCCCTGTTCCTGGTGTGTATAAAGCCCAACACTTAGGCAGCAAACAAGTGTCCCTTATTTCTGACAGGCATGTGGAGCCACCATCTACTGACTCTAATGTGAGCAGTTGGCCTTCCCAGGGGATTGGCTGGGATGGGACCTCTTTCCCTGCTCCTTTGGACTTTTTGTTCTGTGTAAGAAAGTGACATTTGCTAAAAGTCTCTGTCATGCCAGAGCCTGTGTTCCCATTACACCACATAATAACTCGCTCCACAAACCTTAAATGGAAGACCTAAACCTTATAACAAAATGTTTTTAGACTGAATTGACATGGAAACCAATACCCACAGGGGAAAAAAAAAGAACCTACAGTATGAACCCACCTGGGTGGATTGCCTATTAATCAAAACAACCAACATTGTCCTGAGAAATTTGATAGGACCCAGAATCTCATGACATAAAGTGTCCAGAATAAATTCCAAAATTATTCCAAAATAAATTGTTGCTTTTTAAGACAATATGATTATCTACTTAGAAAATAAAACAAAAATCTATTGGAATTAATTATATAGTTAGGCAATGTAGCAGAATATAAGATTGAAATGCAAAAGTCAATAGCATATTATATGACAGATCAATATTTCTTGAATCTCTAAATATTCGAGTTATTCAAGGTTCTATCACAGGTGCTCTTCCCTCTTCTACCTATAATTTCTCTAAGAGATGGCTCCATTATTATATGGACAATTCACAAATTTAAATCCTTATCCCATCCGTTTCCTCACATGTTCAACTGCTCACTTGATATTCCTATCAAATGTTTTAAAAGTCTCTCAAACTTAACATATCTGTGGTTTGAGAGCTGTATGTACCCCAGAAAAAACATGTTCTTAAACTTAATCCATTCCTATGAGTGTAAACCCATTTTAAGTAGGACCTCTTGATGAGGCTACTTCAGTTAAGGTGTGGCACAATTCAGTCAGGATGGGTCTTAATCCTGTTACTGGAGTCCTTTATCAAGAATGGAATTCACATAGAGAGAAAGCCACAGAGGAATCAGCCAGAAGTTGAAATCTATGGAACTTCAAAGAGAAGGGAGAGACCAGGAGATGCTGCCAAGTGCCCTAGCATGTGACAAGGGTCATGGGCAGCCAGCCCCCGAACACCACTGTCTTCAGGGAGAAAGCATTGCCTTGATGACACCTTGATTTGGACTTTTTCCCAGCCTCAAACCTTGAGTGAATAAATTCCCATTGTTTAAGCTAACCCATTTCATGGTATTTGCTTAACAGCCTAGGAAACTAAAACACCTAGTATAGGACTAGACTGTCACTGATGATGGTATTGAAGAAGGGACTGTAAATTACATTGGAAATTTATAGGCAAAAGGGCCTGTTTCCAGACCTTGAAATCAATCCATAGGTGTGTTTTCCATATTCCCTGGTGTTGTTAGAAAGTGTTATATTTATGAGCTACATTTTTGGAGTTCTCTGATCCCAGTAAAAACTCAACAAGGAAAGCTCTGTTCTGTGTTTTTATTTTATTGGACAGCATAACATGTTTCCTGTTTAACCACTGTGCTGGCTGGTGAACTGGTCTGTGTACAACATGCCCATGAGGTTAGTCAGGAGCTACTTACACTATATTGTTATTTGTTAAGTGGAGAATTTAGCTTTAAGTATTGAACAGTCAGTGCTGATTTTGACTCTTCTTCTATGGCCAATAAATATGGATTGAGTCTATAAAAGAGTAGAAAATGAACTTAATTAAAAGACATTAAAAACTTTGTTTTCACACTAACCAGAATTAAAAGGCATTTTAAACATGTTTAGGAGTCACTCAAGTTCCAACCGTTTTCCTTATGGGGTGAATCTATTCCAGCTTATGACAAACATCCTGCTTTCCTTCTAGTATTGTATTTAATCCATGTACATCTGTGTCACCTCTTTCAATTTAAGCAGCTAGCATTTCTTTAATCTGCGCTACTTGATGTAGAAAAGTCTACCTTCTTTACATTTTCAGGCATGACTTTTCTAACTTAAATTAGGTTTAGCCAGAATTAAGGCATATCAAATATAAAACAGTATTTTCCAGAGCTCAGGTGTTGGAAGATTTTAAGGAATTAAAATACCTCTTCTTGAATATTTGATGATTCTTACTCTTGATATTTTTGGTTTAGGTTATTATTCCCTGAGCATACATCTATTTAATTCAATATTAAAGGCTTTTGTTTTCTATCTCATCCAAAGCTACCCATGGTTGCATTCCATACTTAAACCCTTCCTCCTATATTGTACTATTTTTAAGTTCCTAAGGATGCCTCTTGGCCATGTCTTTATCTGTTAAGCTTTGCTATTTGTTTAGAATGCAAAATGATTTGTTTTTATAGAGCATTGAAATTTGATTGTCTACTCATGATGGTCAGGAATAAATTCTATCTTTCCCAAATATAGAATTCCAAGAAGAAGGAAAGGGGCATTTACTTGTGAACTGCAGGGTATAATATGTCTGTCTAATTAGGCATCCTTAAGTACTACATGGGAATCTTGACAATGCTGGAGCATGCTACTGTGATATTCTTGCAAAGTCTCATGAAATACTACACAAAGAAATTCCAAAAGAGTTATGATCCATGCAGAAAATAACATTCACTTGAAGCAAAAGAAAATCCTCAAACTCTTCAAGATGGCTTTCTGTATTTGACATGTTAGAGCAAAGTTTAAAGTAACACTGAGTGCCATGGTGTCCAGATTAGGTTTCCGTGATAAAAGGACAGAGTGGGGAATGTTAAGCTCTAAAGCAAGAGTGGCAAACTATGCCCATGAGCCAAATCCAGTCCACCACATGTTTTTGTATTGTCTGTATATAAGAATGATTTTCACATTTTAAAATGATTGGAAATAAGTTCAAAAGAAGAAGAATATTTTGTAGTACATTAAAACTAGGTGAAACTCACATTTCAGTGGTTATGAATAAAGTCTTCTTGGAAAATGGCCATACTCATTCCTTTACCTATTGTCTATGACTACTTTTGAGCTACAACAGCAGAGTTGAGTCTTTGTGACAAAGACCAAAGGGCCCAGAAAGCTTAAAATAAGTCACAATCTGGAGCTTTGCAGAAAAAGTCTGCCAACCCCTGCTTAAAAACTATAAACTTTCCTTTACATTGTTCCATGGCCCTTCTAAGTGCATTAAATAAAGTCTTTATTGGGAGTGCTGACAAAAAAAAAAAGTAACTTCTTTATGATTGATGATTGGTGGTCTTTTTATTGAAGCTTTCCACATAAAGCTTTGATCTCTCAATTTCCTAATGTGTGTCTATAGCCTATTCCAGGAGAAGAATATCTCATATATATTTAATTTTTTAAAAGATATTTAGATTACATAAATGTTACACACAAAAAAATAGGGATTTCCATATGCCCCACTCCCCACACCTCCCACACCGTCCCACATAAACAACATCCTTCATTAGTGTGGTACATTCATTGCAATTGATAAAACACATCTTGGGGCATTGTCACTGAGCATGGACCATAGTTCACATTGCAGTCTACACTCTCTCCCACACAGTACTGCATGTTACGGGACCATATAAAATGGCCTATATCTGTCGTTGCAATGACATTCAGGAGAATTCCCAAGTCCCAAAAAAGCCCCCATATTACAACTGTTTTTCCCTCCCCCTGCCCCCAGAGCCTCCAGTGGCCACTGTCTCCACATCAATGTTGTAATTTCTTCCATTGCTAGAATCACAATATGTCTATAGTAGAATACCAGTAAGTCTACTCTAGTCCATACTTCATTCCCCAATCCAGAGGATTCTGGGATGGTGATGTCCATTCCACCTCTAATTGAGAGGGGGCTTCAATCCCATACAGCTGATGGATAGGACTCTCTTGCTTGCAGTTGTAGGCTTTCTTGTTTCCTTGATATGGTGGTTGTCAATCCTCACCTCCCTGTTAGTTGTCCTGGGTGAGTCAAATGAACTGGAGAGTAGGTGTTGCAACTCCACTGAGGCTCAGGGTCCAGCTGGCACATGGACAGCCCAAAGACTCCAGTCTCTTGTACGTACACCTACAAACTCCAGCACCAAGTGTAGGTTTAAATAGAAGGGTCAGATGAGCCATGTGTAGGGAAGCCATAATTGAGTCCAACTCTGTCACTCTCAGGAGCACAAACTCCAAAGTAGGGCCCACTGGCAAGTATCTCATATATTTTATAACTACCTTCAATAAGTTAAAAAGAAAATGATGAATTTCAAAAAAAAACTTCTATGTTTTTGTGAATTATTATGTATGTGAAAACAAACACCAAAAATTCAACACACCCCACCCCTAAAAATATTCCTTCACTTATTCTGTGACATACTTGAAAACGTAGCATTCCTTTTTTTAAATTCTGAATCCAATTCTGAAGTATATAAAACATTCATGAAATAAAGGAGATTACTACTTTTCCCTCTTGTCAGAGAGAATGGGTTTGGAGAATCATAGACTTTTGGTATTAGTGAAGAATGGGCAGGGGTCTAGGAAAATATAATATTAAGCCAAAGACACAAAATGACATAAAAAGGGAGGAATATAGAGGGGAGAGATAAGAAAGTAAGCTTTGTAGATATTGACTTAAAAAGTTATTTTTAAGGCATTACCTGACAAGCACATGATTCTCTAGACTTTAACCTATCTATAATTCCTACCACATGTGTATAACAAAAGTACCCTTCTCTAAAAACTCAATACCACAGAAAAGCTCAGTGGTGTGGAAAGCTTTATATTGTGGCCCATGGCCTAGCCAGACACTCTGTATGTTCCACCTATAATTATGGTTTTGGTTTCCTTTACTCCTCTTCCCCAGCAGCTGACCTCAAAAACCACCTTGAACTTGATCCTTCTCTAAAATCAGTTAGTTTGATGGCTGTAGAGTAGTCAGGTCCTCCCCAAGTGCTGAGAGCTGCAGCCCACAGTCTGCTTGCTCTTATAAAATACTCATGAAATCCTACCCACTACTTCACACAAAGGACATTCGCCTTTGAACAACTTCTGAGACGTCATCTCAAAGAAATTGGAGGAGTTCCTAGATCTCTTAAACGTAGTTCCTACCCATGCTTGAAAAATCATGGTGAATTTTGCAAATCTCCACCAGTAATGGCCTTTGATACACCTTCTGTCACAAAAGCATCTTGTAGCATTTACAGTGGCAAGAGTACCATATTAAAGCCAGCAGGGCTACCCTCTGACACCTGTTTCCATACTCTTGATAACACTATGCCTACCTGGTCGTTATGGTGCTGTGTCTGCCTTGGTCTACTCTCAGGTCTGCATCTAAATGGGGTTCTCACTTTTATCTGCTCAAGCCCTGGCTTTCCTCGGATCCTTGGAAGTCATCAACCAAAAATGTGAGATTCTTGCATCATTTCTCTGTTTCTCTTTTATTCCCCATATGCATTCTTAACAATGCTAGTTTCTAAATGCTTCTCATGTCTAACATCTTTATTATAAGTCCCTACTTTTATTCATCATCTTGAGGCTGAACTATGCCTCTCAAGCAATTTTTCTGTTTTCTTTAACCTGGAGTCCATGGACTCATAGATCATGCATTGGCTATAAATCATCTCAAATATTCCAGAATTGGACCTATACATGGTGGTGTAAATGCACTAAAGGGCTAGGGGTCTGGAATTCTAATTGTTAATTGATGTATAAGTGCTTTTGGGCCTGAAGTTTGACTTTGGTTGATTCAAATATATTGACATAGGCCTGGTATATACTGATTTCTCTCTGTCTGCTTTCTCTGTTTTATTCCTCTTAATGGCACTTGCCCCTAGTGTAGTAACCACTAGATTGTAACTTCATTAAAGAAGTGGCCAATATTTTAGGTAGGTCTACTTCACTGCTGTTGGAATCACTAAGTGAATGGCTTGTTTGGTTAAATGATTAATATACAAATTATGGGGCTGGGAGCTACTAGTGATTATGCCTAGTTTTTTTGTTTTTGTTTTTTTTAATTAATTAATTTATTTATTTTAATTTGTATCCGCCCCTCCTCCTCCCCCCCCCCCAGATGGCTCCCTTGTCTGTCTGCATGTTGTCTGCTCATCTTCTTTAGGAGGCACCAGGAACCGAACCTGGAACCTCCCATTTGGGAGGTGGGTGCCCAATTGCTTGAGCCACATCCACTCCCTGTGCCTAGTTTTTGAAAGATATTTTACAACTTTGACATCTGTTTATCTGTTGACACTCATGTGAGTAAGCTTTTAAATCCATGGTTGTTATGATTTGTAAATGCTTGGAGTTGGTTTGTTGGTATTAAATGCTTTGATTTGGGGGTGGAGTAGCGGGTGGCATAGCTGATGTGTTAAGGATGAGAAGGAAGAAGCCAGGTAAATACCAGAAAGGATAACAATAATAGCAACTGCACAGAGATGAGAGGAGATGAAAGTTCTCAAGGGTGATTTAAAGGGTAAAGAAGATATATTGGGGGCGAATGTGGCTCAAATGGTTGGGCGTTCGTTTCCCCTATGGAGGGACCTGGGTTCAATCCCCAAGACCTCCCGGTAAAAAATAAAGAAAAATATTTTTTAAAAAAGAAGACATTGTCATATTCACTAGAAAAAAATATAACTAGCATACCAAACCTGTGAATTTACCAATGTTATTGTTTAGAGAAAGACAGTAAAAAGGGAAAGGTGATTTACAGAAAAATGTTAGGTAAAGTATATAGGGCTGTGATTAAAAGGCAAGTCATCCTGAAAGTATAGGTGAATGACAATAGTTCAGGA